>JAOEGS010021476.1:0-15528 GCA_025447755.1 Corythornis vintsioides | reverse complement strand
AAACATGGTCCTATCCTTGCATGCCAGCACACACACAAAGTCACTGTATGTATGCTTGGATTTGTTCCATAACTACTACTTCTAGGGGATAGTATGGTAAAAAAAAAAAATCAAACCACTGGTATAAAGATAGATGTCCACACGACATTTTATGAGAAGATACTCTTTACTGATTTTATCACAAGGATATGTTACACTTCTAAAGTGTCAGCAGCTCTGTGTCATTATTCCAAGCATGGTGTTAATTAAATAAATCTAATAAATGTTTTCTCTTTTTAGAGACATGGAGGCCAAATAGGAATCCAATAAACACTTGGTAACTTCTGCCACTCAACGTATTTGACAGTAAAACAGAAAGCATCCAAAATAAAAGAAAGGTGTTTCCAGCCCCAGGCTTGTTATCTACAAAATGTAATCAGCTCTGGGAAGAAGTTTTATGCACCTCCTTGTTATGCTGTGATGGTTTCTGCTTAGGTGACTGCACAGCTAAAGTGAGTAGCTAATAAAAAAATTAACACACCCCCTTCCCCACAGTGGCAAGGAAAGGAGAGCTCACAGATAAGCAGTTTGAAAGCAGCAGATTGAAATAATAGCAATAGAGTATACTGCTGTGTTCTACCATGCTAGCTGATATTAAATGGTGCTCTGCAGCAATACAGCAAAACTGCCAACTGTAAATGAAAAAAAAAAAAACAAAAAACCCAACCTTGAATTCAGCTCCTCAGTTTTAAAGACAGGAGAACCAATATCTCAGATTTTCTAGTTTTGTGACAAACTCGGGAGCAAGAGTAAAGAATTTGGAAACAAGGTGATTCATACGCAGGTTCCAATATTTACTTATTCTCCTTGCTTCATAGAATTTAAACTAAAAAGTAAAAATCTCTGACTACCACATTTCACAGTTCTGCTACAGCATCTTACACTTTTCACTTTATAGAAAGCTATTACCTATATTTACATGTTTCTGTGACATGGACTTGGCTCCAAGCTGTGCCCCTTTGCTCCAAGCTAGCAGATCTTCACTTCTGGGAATATTTTATATGGTTCTCTTAGGTTTAACTTTGGGAAAAGTAATCCAAAATTACTTTGCTAGAACAAATGTCAAAATAGGACCAGAAATTGTCAGAGAACAAATTTAGTCTCAAAGTAAAGCTAGTAAGCTAGTAAAGGTGAGAGTTCAGTCTAGCATTATTAGTAAAATCAAGATACCCTTTAACTTTGCTTAAATATAGCTGTATATCACAGCATATTAAAATAACTAAAGAAATCAAATTTTCCAAGTAGGTTTTTAGAGAGGAAAAATAAATAATGACAGTATTTTCTAAGTAAAAATCCTGCCTCTTTGCAGATTACTTTTTTGTGATCTGCTGTAATTTGCAGATGAGGTTGCTATTAATGATTTTTTTTAATACAGAAATTCACATATTTTTAATAATTTACAATTTTTCATTATGTAGATCAATTTAAAGCAGGAAGTGGATGGGATGAAATCCATGTCACTCAACCATTCTGTCAGATTTCATAGACATTTTAACACTTTATTTGATCTTCTCTTTGAATCATGAATTTGAAGTTACTTCAAAACCTCAGCTTCTCAAAATACCAGCTCACAAAGACCAAAGGAAAAAATCTGTCATTGCTGAACACACATTTTAACTGTGAATATAAAATTTATCTTTTCACTTTATCTGGTAAAAATCACAGGGACAATAACCATAGAATAGCAGGGGCTGGAAAGAACCTCTGGAGTTAATCATCTCATGTAAGTTAGGCTACTGAATTACAGCTAGACAGATCTATGCCTCCTATACCTTCAGCTGAAGTAGTTAAAATCCCTTGCAGAGAAAAACTATACCATAAAAAATATGCCTGATACAGCTCATTAACTTTGTTTGAGCTATTACATACTTCAATTATAATAAAAAACTAAATTATTAAGACAGACAGTTTATGCACCCACTAAGGGGTCCAAAGAGCTCTTCATTTTACAAAGTTACCCAAGAAATGCTCCCACGGGGCCCTCGGTGCCCATGTGCACTACAGCAGACTTAAAAAATAATTCCATTAATTTTACCCAATTAAATATACAGGTCAAAAAGAACAGACCTTACAAACTTTAAATTTCATTTTGCATCTTAACAGCTTGTTGCCTTTTCCCTTTGCACATGCATACATGTGTGCACGTGCCCACACACACATTCATGCTAACATCTCTGCTTTGAACTTCTCATCAACAGCCTGAAGACAAAGCTACCTGAAATGAATTTAACCCCCTAGTAGTAGGAAAAGCAGCAAGAGACACTGTACAGACACACAAATATGTCTTTCAGATTGGACAGACCAAGGACTGTCCTTCTAGTTCACAGACTGTCCAGAAAGACTTCTCCATCTGATGTGAAACCAAGCTAAAGACTACAATTATGTGCTGCACAATCAAGTCAGCCTCTCCCACCACTCAGTGAGGCCATATAGCAGGAAGGGACTACTGTCCTCAGCCCTCTACTGCTACAGCAGAGAGTAAGGTACATACAGCTCACCCTGCAACTATAGATCATGAAGAATTTTCTCTCTCCTGCAGTTTTCACCCTGGCCCTTTATCTCAGGACAGTGTTCTTCCATGGTTCAGTCTGTTTATTAAATCTCCCAAGAGCACTCTCATGAACCTAACAGAACTAGCACTGAGTCAATGCTGCCCATTTCCCCTCTGCTTTCCTTTAGAGGTGCAGGCTTCCACCCCTCAAAAATGCTGTTGAATTTGCTGCCAGCACTGTAAGAGGTCTTTTATTACTATTATTCTGCAAAGCATGACTGGCTGGAGGATGCTCAAGGGTTGCCCAGGTTACCCTTTCTTCCAGAACATAGCTAATCCAAAAACACATTATAAAAGAAGTGCTAAGTATTTTTAATAGTCAAAACTAAAAGCCAACACATAGGGCTGTATGGAAACATCTTGCCTTGAGATGCATGCAAGTACCAAGTGGTAGCTAAACATCCTTTACTCCTCAAATTGGAGTAAATAGCCTTTTATGAATTGCAGAGAGAAGACATCCTTCCCTTCTACCTGCTCTTCCACGAGTGACAACAGCATGTGTCCGTGGGGTGGGGACAGATCTGACACTGCTGATGACCTGCTTTCTTGGCAGGATGGTACCACTGAAATGCTTCATAAGTTAGCAAACTACATGCCAAGATCCACTAGATGTGCATGCAGTTGTGTCCACACACTTAATACTATAGGAACAAGTATTGTGTTTTGCTAGAAAAAGTTAAGTCCATCACCTCTTATGAACCCCATAACTGCCAAGGGGTTCATGATTCATTTGGTATATCATTTCAATCAATAGCCAGAAACATCTTAGATGCTGTTAGTCCATTTAGATGGTCATGCCAAAGATGTTGTAAATATGTAGAGGTTAATACACAAGTTCAATGGACAGAGACATTTCACTTTGGCCTGTTCACACCAGGTGCATGCAGAAGGAAGGAAGCAAAAAAAGATGGGAATGTAGTTCTTGGCTGAGCTTTTAATTAGCCTGTATATAAAAAAAAACCCTGCTTGATAAAACATCTACATTAAATTAATGAACACATCCCACTCTGCAGTGTTGGTTATTTTCATCCCTGCTGTTTTAAGGTACTTAGATTGCAAGTCAAAGGTTTCTGTCAGCTGTCACATATGTAAAAGAGGGTTGGGGTTTTTTTCCCCTGCAGCTTCATATCTTGTTTTGTTTGTGATGCTACTGTCTTTAATGATAATTCTTCAATTGTATCTGCTAACATTTTCCAGTGGGAATAAAACTGTCCTGGAATAAATCAGTGTTGTGTAGCAAAGATGACAAAAACCAACTCTATGGTAATTCCTGTTGAGAATTATGTTTACCTGCAAAGAGAAACTGTGAACTTGTAAAGAAGAAAAAGACAACTACGGTTAAAACACGTGAAGGATGCTTTCAAGAACTGTTATTCTGTCTTAATCAAAGACCTTGGTGTAAAGACAGAAAAGTCACTAAGTGTCTAAAAGAGCCACTAGTTCTTCATTTGCTTTGTGGGCAAAACTTTGTTGTTCACCTGCTGAATGCTCTCAACAGAAAGTTGGGATAATGCCAGGTGATTTCTGATTGACAAATTGGGTGTTTCACAATGCAAAATAATATTAATTATAATACAGACTTATAAAGTTGCTATAAAAATAATACTTTTTTTTAAGTGGTCATATACTAGAAACACCAGATAAGAGTATCAAATATAATCCTTAAATTTGGAATTCCACCTTCAGAGCAGGATTTGAACAGTAGACTGGAAATAAAAGTGAACATATGGAACTAGAAAGAAAAGTCAAGAATGCCAGATAGCTGCTTCTTAAAGCTATTTTGTACCTTAAATGACATCAAATATTTTTTAAATGCACACATTCTAAAATTTATTAGAATGAAAACACTTAATGAAGCCTGAAGTCTTTCTTTGCTTTTTGGGTACTCAAATTTGCATTCTGCGTACGATATTAATATTCTTTTCCTTGATTTTATGATTTAATAAAGGTATTCCCAGTAGAAAAAACATGGAATCTGACTATATGAATTTCTTTTGCTTTGAGTACTAATTACCTGCCACCACTTTAGACAGACAGCACAAAGACAGAATTTTCTGCTGCTGTCCATTCAGTGCAAGGTGTAATTGCCTACACTCCGGGTGCCCAAGTGCAGGACTAGCTTCTTCCTTTAGCTCACGGGTCTTGTTTGTGCTGCTCGGGGCCATTTTGATGCGGTGCTAGGAGGCAGTAGTTGAGTTGCCCTTGAAACAGGAAGATGTTTCTTGTAAATCCATCCAAGAGTCAAAGTTTTAATAGATTAATTAAACTTGTCAAAGTCTTTAAAAGCATTTTTCCCCAAAGTAATTTATCACCTATGAAGCAATGAACTAAAGTGCTAATAGCTAATTACCTGCAGAACATAAGCAATACAGAGCATTTCACTGTAGGGTTACCCTGCTGCATTAGCCTATGAATCTGAAAAATAACCCATCATAATGCAGGAGAGGCTTTAAGGAGAGATCTTCAACTAAGGCATACTTTCCTGAAAACAATCGGGATTCCTACCAGTACAACCCTTTCTAATTCAATTTTATCCCTGATGAACACCATCCTGCTGACAGCTCTGCAGCTTCATCTACATACAGGGAGATGTATAGAAAGGAAAAATGTAATCCCACATCTCCTGCACCTTGTTCCAGATTTAGCCCTCTCAAGGAACCATAACAGTTTGATTTCTGAACATATTCTTTGTTACTGTTTTTAGCCTATTCCTGGAAAGAAAAGGTGACCATTGGCAGAGCCAAACAGAGACAGAGCTATGAAATACTGCTCCACAGAGTGCAAAGGAATAGCCAGCAAATGGAGAGACTGCCAAAAAAAACCAACTACCAAACCCCAAACAACAGACAGAATGAACACAACCTTCCTACCAGTCTTCTTACTAACTCCACTTAAACCATCCATCCTACTTCAGTGAGTGGTGTGGTACACAAGAGTAAGATGTCCACATGGAATACACAGCTCATCTTTCCTTTCACTGGGATGTTTAGAATTTATATATGATTCAAAGAAAAAAAATTAAGCTCTATCCCAGCAAAAATGAAGACAAGTTTTGGAGATAGAACAAAAGGTGAAGCTCAATAAGGATTTGGTTAAATAAATAAATTGCTTGACCCAAACTAGCAATCAAATTAAAAGTAAATCTGTTAGATCTATTTTATTTTACCTCAATTTTTAGTAGCCATATCTAAAGTGCATTTTATTTTTCTAGAAGTTATTTTAGTGATGTTCAACCTATTCATGTAGCTGACATACATTTTACTTGGTCTAATTTAAAAAATTGCTCCTAAAATAGCTGCTTCATTTTTCGTATCTCTCTGCATTTCTGATTTCACCTGTACCAAGCTATTGCCAAGATAAACATTTTAAAATTTGATATAAAGTTCTGCTCTGCATTATTGAATGTACTTGTAGGACATACTTTTTAATAAAATGCCTATTTTACCCAGTAACCCATACCCAAGAAAGAAATATTTTAACACAGATTTTCTTAGCTTCATGCCATGCTCCATCTCAGATCTCCTGATGTTTCCTCGAGTGCTGCTATTAATATTGGTTGGGGTTTTTTATCCTGTAAATTTGCTCATGCTTTGCTGCATGGTGGAAAGTTTTCCATTTTTTTTTTTTCAGAAAAAAAATAGGTTGGGGCTTAAACAATCAACTTGAAAACTCTTTCCTTATAAGGATTGATTTAGGATGCTTTTAATGCCAGGAATCAAATGCACAGTGTAGGTCATGCTGACAAGTAGCTTTAAGTGTAACTGTTTTAAGAAGCTCTCTCCAGCATCAACACTGAGTAATTGTGTGTTTTCAGGTTGTAATCTCATGTAATGTTATTTACAGTAAATGTTGAACTTTACTACAGGATATACCTAGCACTGTTTACAACTTTTAATACAGACCATCTTAACAGGATTAGCAAAGCAGATTACAAGTTTTCAGGTCTAGTCCTTTACCACGAAAAAAGCAGGAATACCTAAAGCAAGCAAGAACAGCAGCATTGCACAAGAAAAGGGTAACTTGTGCATACAATAACTACTCCAACTAGGAAAAAGAAATATTTTCTTTTAAACAACATATTGAAAAGTCCTGGGAGAGACAGGAATTTCACACAACCAATCAGAAAAACATCCCAAAGAAATACTATAATCCAAATTGGAAGTAATTATTAAAAATTGAAACCAATGGAGAGCAAGGAAAATAGAATTGTAACAGTTTAAAATCAAAGATACATCTTAAAACAAGACAAAAGGAATAATGAAAGGATGCTACTAGACTTCTCTCAAGAGCTAAATTTAGAAGGTTGCAAATGGGTGAGGCTGCCTTGTCCATTCAATGTATGCAGTTTAATGAAGTCAGTGTGTTGCTGTGAATAAATGGGGATTTGAATTACAAACTGTTCCATGTCAGCCATTAGCATCTCATTTCTCTACCTGGAGAGTACAGAGCTCTTCTCTGCAAGAGCTACAATTTATTTTTTGTGTGTGTAGCATTCATCAAAAATATGTATAACACAGGAGGATATCTTCCTCCTACACAGGCTTGTGTTCTAAGCCATTATCAGCTTGGCTTTTTAGCAGGAGCAGATGAAACTGCTGACCCAGAAACAATTCCATGTATTCTCCAGTATCTTCTACTACTGCACCTCATCTGTTTTACATATATACTGTGACAAAAAGAATAAAACAAAAAACAAAACAAAAACATGCCAAAGGAACACACCACCAAAACCCTGTGCTTCACCCCCACCCCTCCCCACTTCTCCCTTTGGAGCCTAGAGAGACACAAAACCTTTCAGATACAATAAAATAACATGTTCTCTGCCTTTTCCAATAAAAGACATATGAACATCTGAGTTTAGAGGAGATTTAGCCACCAGGCCAGCTATTTCTATCATTAAGGTAAACTGGAATTACAGGTGCCAAGGCCAGACAGGGAAGATACAAGGAGAGCAAACCATCCATTAGTCAGCTTGCTAGGCAGATGCCTTATAATTGAGATCAGACAATAACTGCTACAAAAAGCTGAAATAAGCACAGTCTGAAATGGTAGAGTGTGCTAGCAATGCCATTCCACAAAGTATGAGACTGGCCCAATGTCCTGTGATTGCATAGAAGGCTTTGAAGTGATTTAGGTGTATTCAACTTAAGGTTGCTGCTGAGATATCAGAAATATTACTGAAAGCAAAAAGAAAAACACCCCACACAAAACCATACACATAAAAAAGCAGATAAAAGCCTCTTCACAAAATTCATCATATGTGTCTCAGACAAAATATTCTAAATTAAAGTATACATTAAATAAATAAGATCAGAGTTTACAGCTTGTTTTGGACTGCCTAGGAAATTAAGCTCAATTGTTTTGGGTTTTTTGTTTTGTTTTTTTAAAGACAGCCACTTATTCTCTTACTCTTCTTTCTCCTATTGAAGAAAAACAGAACCTTGGTATATTGCTTATACGAGAACAAAAATTAAATAAGGAAAGTGTATTTACCTTCACTGTATTTGATTTTATTGAATGGATTTCCTAGGAGGTTTTTTTTTCCATTTTAAATATCTTCTCAAAAATAATGAGCAAAACTAAATTAACCTTTTTCGGCCATACCTGAAAAGTACTCAGTCATTTCTGCATTCATAAAATGCAGTCCAAACTATGTCCTGCCTTTATAAAGAAGCAGCCTAATGGGAGAGAGAAGGAGGTCATTAAATAGCTGTGCTTTTCCATGCAGTCCTGCAGAGACTTGATCTGTCCTCAGCATTCAGATCTCCAAGTGCACAGAGATTTGTCCTTATCAGCACTTCTCACAGACAATCAAATTCAAATCACCTTTTTTAATTACATTATTAAACACTGTAACCTCCTCCTCTCCTTTCTCCCATTCCACCACCACAAGACCAGACTGCCCATGTGAACTCCTCCTTTATGGGGATGCTTCCTTATTCAGAGCTATCACATGCTCAGCACTTGGCTATCCTTACACATCAACTGCTCCAAGCCGTCTGATTTGGAAGGAACTGGCCAGCCTGATTGGGCTGTACACAAAACACAGCAGCATGTGCAGCAGCTCCTTCCCTGCACTTCTGGGTTTGCATCTGCAGACCAGGTGCACAGTACAGTACGAATTTAATGCTGCCCTTCATTATTGGGCTTTGAATCATAAGGTACAATGATTCAACAATGTGCTGCTCACACAGCAACTGTGATGGAAATACAGGTGCTTAAATAATTTGCCAGATACTTTATTTTGGATTGGGAAAAGGTAAGTGTGTGGCAACTTTGGAACTTCTGCCATTTGTCACTATCACTTCTATTAATTTGTATGCATACACTAGACACCTTCATGGGAAGTCTGCAGAACACCAATTCTCCTTTTTTGATAAAACACCAAAGTTAATCTACTTCTATTCCACATTTGATATGTCTTTTCCTCCTAAACAGCTAATGAATCACATTAGTGTGATGAAAATTACGGGGATGCTGTGTGCACACAGGGCTATTTGACAAGAACAAGGATAATCAAAAGCATTCAGAGAATATGCAGGATCTAGATGTGCATAGTTTTGTAATTGTGTTTTATGAATCTTTGCCAAAAGGATGTGCATCCCAATTACTAATATAAATGCATGTATTTTACAGTTACAGCTTCGCGTTGAGAATGCAGAAAACCAGCATGGGAAACTTTTAACCAAAGTACTCAAACATGAGCACAAACTCAAATTTTTATATTAGTGTTTCAGTATCAAATGTCATTGTGTCCAATGTTCAGAATTATAAAAGGTTAATTTTATTGCGGGTCCTTACCTCTCTATTTGAGTATTTAATTCTAAAGAACAGGTTAGAACATTCCAATGTTATTTCATACCTCAGTGACAGCTCTTCTAACAAAAGAAAGCAGTAAATTTTAAGAAGCAGGTAGAAGTCACACCCATCTCCTGCAACCATGACAAATCCAAGCTTCAGTGCACAAGCTTCCCTTAGTCTCTAGACCCAAGAAAGAGGCACATGTCCTATATGCCTTGAAGAAATTTTAGCTCATTCTCTGTGTCAAGGAAAGCATTTTACATTTGCTACATTTCCACAGTGAAATATCTGAATATAGTTTAGATAACCAACATTAGGAAAGCATCTTGGTACCAAAGCACAGCAAGCTACTGGAGGTGTAAAACTGGGTCAGACTGCAGCTTGTGACACCAGGACCTTTTCTTTGCCCAGGTACCAGTAACCAGACAGAGTGAGCACAAAAGCTGACTGCAGTTATAGGTGTGCATAACCTTCATCCTTCTGCCCTGGCACATCCCACCAAGCTCCAACACCTGTAAGAGAGGCCAGCTGGAGGAACAACAGGTGTGCCAGCTGCAGGGCTGGCATACACATAACACACTGATCCTCCATACCGTAAGAAAGGCTGAAAAAAGCAGCCAACAGAAAACAAATTTTGGATTGGTTTTGCATAGTTTATTATAAACTATTTTAAGAGGTTTTAGAAAGACCTTCTGAAAATTATATTGCTTTTGAAACAGATTGCTAGCTATTAAAGGAGCAAACTGCAGTTCCCAAATCATTGGATAACTATTATTTTCCTTTAAGCCTTGCCCATCACTGTTTTACTTGACATTTACAAAGTAAAACATAACATGGCTGTGAAACACTTAAACCCCAACACTTTTTTCATTATATTACCTCTGATCTGTATGCATAATTAGAAATCCTGTTGTAATACAGAATACCATATATTATATAACTATGCATTATATCTTTTCTATTACTACATACATATATAAAACATGCTTTATATAATATTATATAGTATAATGATGTAATGTGCATTTCCACTTCAAAGATTTATTTTTAAAAAGCAACCAATAAATCAATCATTTAAAAGCAAACGAAAGTATGTTCCAAAACACAGTAGTAAATGACAAAAAGGCAGAGTAAATAGCTCCAAAACGGAACAGAATTCCTTCTGTGAGCAGCAGCTGAGTGGAGAAAAGACTTTTTTCTATTAGGTCTAACAGCAGGATTTGTTATCATTTAAATACACGCTCTAATACACTTAGTGTTTTGTGCTACGTTTAACAAGATTAAGTGATCATACAATGTTTCATCTCAAATCTTTATTGGAAATCAGACGACAAGCATCATTTCTTGCCAAAACACTGTCCCATGGTTCATGTGTGATGCTAATTCCATCTGAATGAACAAATCTGTTTACCCAAGCGTAACAAGAAAAGTGCAATTTATCAATTAAAGGATTCCCTTAGGAACACTTTTTTTTTCTGGACTTCTCTAATTTTTCTAAACAGGTTCAACTTTGCACCAAAAACCTGTATGATTAAATTCTAAGGCACTATTGAGGCCTTTGATGTGGATAAAATAGGAAATACTGTTATCTTTACCGTCAAGGAATTCAAAATCAAAACACTTCACAGAAAGCACCAAGTTTAAAGTATTAATTTCAAGTTAACTTTAGAAAAAAAAATATATGTGAAGGCTAGCTGGTGGGAAGACTACCACTGTAAATGGGCTGAACAGAGAGAGCTTCAGAGTACAGCTGAATGATGTATGCACTACATTAGAAAAAAATGCAAGGCTCCTGATACATGGATGTGTGCCAACTCCTAATTTATAGCAAGCAGCAGCACAGGTGGGAACAGGACACCATTTTTCAGATTCTCTTGCCCGCTGTAAAGAAATTCTACAACCATGGCATCAGGAAGTAATTCATTACTTCGGGTATATCTTTAGTTAATACATCTTATAAACCAGTTTCTACCAAACAGACAAAATGCTTTAGAGCTGCCTTGATCATACCTGTACTTAAAATGACATAAAGAGATCTTCAGTTTCTAGTCTTGATACAAGATTTTTCTTTTTTTTTCCAAGGCTAGTCTCTTGTTGTATATTACATTCTGATTACTTATGGATTTTCCAGGAAATATGTTTGTTTAAAGAGTCAGTTACACCATTAAATTACACAGGCATGTATGGGATCTAGCAACCCTGGGTTCTGTGGAAACAATAACATCCACAACCAGCATTGCCCAGGGAATTTTTGCCAACATACTTCAGTGAGGACATTAATTGCAGATAAGCAATAGTTAGATGTCTTTCATAGTCCCAGTACATCTGATATTATAAGCTAAGGAATTATTTTATTCTATGAAGGAGAAGTAGGGTAAATAAAATACTATGCTTTCTGAAAATAAGATTTCAGGTTAGTGCAATTCAGCTTCAGCTGGTGTCATTATGGGCCCGGACACTACCATGCAGAAGAGCTAAACATGAAATACCCTTTGCCAAGTGCAAGCCAAAACCAATGTGTTGAGAAATATCCTATGTCAGCATGCTGTTAGCAGTGCCATAAAAGTCAGTTCACAGTCCTGCTTTTAGTGAAAGCAAAGATCATTTAAACTTGGGTATGAAACATTCAAGAAGAATTTCCTGATCCCTAATAGTTAGTTTATGCAGAATGCTTTTGCAAGATAGTCACATGAGAAATGGATTCCAGCCACTGCTGAAATATTCACTTACTGTGTGAAGGGATACTACAAGCATTCAGAATAACAAATAGTCTAATGATTTTAGTATCCTCTTTAGGAGAAAGATGCAAGTTGCCAGCAGCAGAGAAGGTGATGGAATACATTTTCTCCCATTCTCAGTTAGCATGCTCATCACTGGACTATTGCATAAATGGCAATAACACAGCAGGCTTGCAAAGTTACCTTCTTCTTATTCTTGTGCGCCAGGCTGAACTGCTACTGTGACAAGAACTGATTTCAATAAAACCTTAAACATTTTATATTTACTTCAGTTTGAACTACGTTTCTTCCTATTCTTGCTTATCTAAAAATATTAAATACAATCAAAACCAAACCTAGAACCGAACAAAACAAAAACTCACAAAAAAACCCCAAAACAACCAAAGAAACCAAACCAAAAACCCCACACCATAGACGTGGCTTTTTGTTGGTGGTTTGTTTTTTTTTTTGGTGGTGGTGGTTGTTTGGTTTTGTGTTTGGGCTTTTGTGGCTTTGGGGTTTTGTTTTACTCCCAATATGAAGCGAATGCTGAATCTCTAAATCCATCTTCACACACCCATCAGAACAAAACAAAGCTCTGACAGTGATGAAGGAAACCCTTAGAAAGAGCTGTCTCAAAAATAACTGTGTCTGGTATTCTGGCCTCACTTCAGATGAGTTTTTCTTTCTCTGAAAAGCAGGCACAGCACTAGGATACATCCTGTTATTTTCAGCTTTTTCTGCAGTCTGAACAAACCTCCTGGTAACACTCATTTGCCAGGCTATAAACCTCTGGGTTCTTTAACATGTTTCCTGCTAACATTTTGGAGAGCTCTTCAAAGACAGTTTATTTTACAAAGTATTTTTTCACAGTCTTTACTATTACATTTTTTAATTATATGAATTATATTAATCAGAGCTATAAAGTGTTCTTTGAGGAGTTTTATGACCTCTTCAATCATCAAATTATATTCTTCATTTAACAGCAAGGTTTCTCCCAACAGTCTTACATTTTTATATTATTCTTACTGTTGAAGTGTTTGTTAAACAATGTTTTCAGCCTATGTCCCCAGAATTTCTCTCAACAAACCAATGCCTAGATTGAATTTGCTGTGCTATGCTTTTCAAGAAAAGGTTTTTCCCTTTTTAGCTTCAGGACCCCAGTCCACAGTCTGCACAAGTACACGATGCAAAACTCTCTTCTTGTACAAGAAGCAATTCCTCTCAACACTTTCCCACAGACTATTTCCTGGAGGCTGTTTCAAGATGTACAAGCTGCACACACCCCTCTTTAATACCCACTGCTTGCTCCCTCCCTCTCCTTATCACCTCACCATACCAGTCTCCTCTTCAGCCCATCACCACTCTACCACATTTCTGTCCTATGCACTCACCAAGAGAGTGTATGGCATTTTCCATTTTAAATTATGAGTCTACACAGGATTAAGAATAAAATTTTGAAATGGAAATACTTATCCTAGCAAACAAAAGTGCTTATGAATTCCTGAATCAAAAACAACCACTATATAGATGCTGTTTTAAAGGGTTATTCAATTTATAAGAATATGTTCAGAAGTATATTTTAAGACATAGAGAAGGAGTTAAACAGAAAAGGTCAAAATCAAGCTAAAACATTTAGAAAGATCAGGAATAATCTTTTTGCTTGGACTAGTCTGAAAGATGAAATAGGTAGCAAACAAAAAGCAATTTAAATTCCACAAGTTTAAAATTAAATTTGTCCTAGTGAAATCCCCCAAATTCCTTAAAGTTTTTTTTAAAATATATAGTAAAATTCTATCTTTCATCACCAGCTTTTACAACAGGAAGCAATCTTGTACCAAACTCACCCAGGGAGGAACCACCCTATACTTCATCATATAATGCACCTCAACGTTGCTGCTCCTCAGCCATGCTTTTGCTTGAGGATTCTTGTTATGACACTGCTTTCCTTCCTCTTGAGCAAAGCAAAACCAACAAGAACCAAAATAAAAATAAAAAAAAAAGTGGGGTGGGGGACGAATTTTCAGGAGCAAAGCCTTCAGCTGCTTTGGTAACAGTAGATGTACCAAATTTAGCCTGACAAGCTTTAAGGAGCACCTATAGGACTAATGGAATTGGAGATTAATAACCTGTTGGAAGCAGAGACTCACAAGCAGCTTGTGCAGTGCTGGAACAAAGCTGCTAGTGCTACCTCAGGGTATGACCCCCTACATTTAATGGAAGTGACACTGCTCAGTGGATATGCAGATAGTGTGCAGATGCTCAAAGGCATTACTGTATCTCCCCCCCCCCCCCAATTCTTCTCACTATTAAATACCTCTTATTTCCAGTATTGGTTGAAATTTTACTAGGCATGGAAGAACAAACCCCTAACAAAAATATTAAAATGCACAGGGCTAATGTCTCAGACTTTAGGGACACTACTCTCATCACAAAAATCTCCCTACAGAGAGATTACAACTGAATTCACATCACATTTATTGTGTCCAAACACAGCATGCCTCCACCACTGACAGTACTAAAAGGATTACCATTCTGCATGAAAAAATATTTTGAAAACCTAAAAAAGTGAGCTGCTTATGACATCTACCATGACTTTAGCTAAAGGTCTGCAGGCACTCAGGGTTATGACATGGCATCCCAAAGGGCAATACTTCAACTAAAGGATAAAAACTAAATGTATTTGTGTTACACTGGTGATAATATATACATCCAAGGTCTCCAGCCCTGAAGTCAACCATTCATAGAATCTTAGAATGGTAGAGATTGGAAGGGACCCTCTGGAGATCAAGTCCACCCCCCCTCCAAAGCAGGATCACCTCGAGTGATCCACACAGGAACACACCCAGGCGATTATTTATAGTCTTTGGGAAACTAGCTCCCTGTCCCTACACAGTAAGTTGGGCATTTTGCTTTTGATACCATCTTATCAACAGACTCTAACAGAATTAAAAGACTGCTCAGAAAAATAATTGAAAATAGCAGGGGAAAAACTAGGATAGAATTAAGACTCAATTCTAGTACCAGATGTCCTATAAAAAGGTATTTTTAACTGGACATAACCAGGGTTAGCTCAGTGACAACAAAAACTCAAATCTCCCACCCCCACCTCTTCTCTCATTGCTCAGCCCAACATCTTTTCCCTCATCAGGCTTAGACTTACCGCCATCAATAATAATTTTCTACACAGCAGAAGTAGCACTAGGCTTGTAATTACTGCCAGGCTCCTCTAGCAGAAAAATCACTCTCCAACTCACTCTAACAGCTTTAGAGAGGCTGTGACAACCATGGCACAACATGTTGACAAACTATTTTGAAATGTAAAGTGCTGGTTGTGGACATACACTAAAAGAAAAAAAAGCCATTTACTTTTTGGTTAAAAATTAGTATTTATATTTAGATATATATTATTCCTAGTTA
>JAOEGS010021475.1:14153-27052 GCA_025447755.1 Corythornis vintsioides | reverse complement strand
TTTAAAAAAAAAATAATAAAATATTTGCTTTCCTTTATATCTTGTTTTGAACTTGGGTATAATTACTTGGTCAGTTTTCAAAATTTTGAACCTTTCTTTCATCTCAATCCACTTTTGCCATAATGTGTTTCTGTGCAATTCAATACTTGAAATGAGCAAGAATGCAGGATGTTCTATAAAAATACCCACTCCTGATGTATTTACTGATGTAATTCAGTGATTTCAGCAGGGAGGCTATAGCAAGACAAAGGAGTACTTTCCTGAATGTTTTATCTGGGCAGAACTGGAATTGGGATGCCCTGAAAACTTGTCTTGCAGTCTCACAGATATTTCTGTTGAAACATTACAACCTGGATACTGTAGAGGATTAATTCTTCACCAAATTTGAGAAGAGAGGCAAGAATTTGCCCTAATTAAAATTGTCTAATTTGATTGTGTTATAGGTGGGCTAAAATGAAGTCATGGCAACTAAGAGGTATATTCTGTGCAAAGCTTTTGGAGTAATTATTTGTCTATAGATGATTTTATGAAATGGAGGGAGAAGTATTCATTATTGCTCTGTCTCCTTTCTCCTCCTCTTGAATGTGTTAGGTCTTCATGAGCAGTGCCACATACAGGCTTGTACTGCCATTGGAAGCTGAAAGGCTGGCCCAAATATGGGGCTCTCAGTAACACCAGCTACATTTTTTCAAGTCCTAAATTTTCTGAAGTAATTTTGGGCTTATGTCACTGAATTGTGTGAAATGGACTGGGAACTTCCTCAGTTCTCACAGCAACCCAAAATGCGAAGAGTATCACTTGAAATTGTGATGACACTTGAAAACCATCAGAATCCTCTGCTTCCCCCTAGCTTCCTTCTTTGTATGGGACCTCTGAGAATTATCTCATTAGCCATGATCTTATTGCCTCTTAAGAATTTTTTCCATTTATTTCAGTGATATCTGGATCATGCCTTTTAGTTGTTCCAGGACATTTGTCATCTAATTCATCCACTTTTTTAAAAACAGAAGTTCTTATTTCTCCAGGGAAAAAAAAAGTCATGACCAAATGTGCATCAAAGCAGCCACAAAAAGCGAAGCCAGAACTGGAGGAAGAAAAATGAAGATTTGCCATCTGAAGAACTGGATAGATGAAATGTACTTCATCTTCTTTTGATGAGAACATGATAAAAATACTCAATGAGCTTAATACCTTACATTAAATAAATTTCTATTGGAAGTAGTCACATCTTATTTATTATGGGGAAAAATGCTGGTCTGTACAAAATAATTTTCTGCCTGAAAAAGCCAAGCAATTTCAGCAATAAGAATTTGGCACATGGGATGGAGGAAAAAAAAAAAATGCAACTAAAACATAAAGCAGTGTACAGATTTCTGTCACAATGTAGAAAAGTATTCAGTTACGTTTACCAAGCTTGTGGAACACATAGATATTAATATTTAGGGATTAACAGTGATACCTGATATATTTTGTTGTACTACAAAAAGAGGTTTGAGCATATGGTGGCCCTGTAGATGTTTTCACAACTTGTGTTAAATAGATGTCATGCACCTGCAATGGAACTGAGAAAGGCAACAATGAAAGACTGATTTTTGTAAAAGCATTCAGTTGTAGAAAGTAAATGTCTGTATACTTGTTATTGTACCCATGGTTTCTTCCCCCTAACCTTTTAAAAATGCTGCCTTATTTATGCTCAGACAAAAGGGACAGATTTGGAATGCACATGTATTAGACCAGAATTAATTTATGAATAGGATTGCTTTGCTTTAATGTAATTTTTGTGATTTGTCGATTTGTAAAAAAAAAAATTCTCTCATTTTAAGTCAAATAACTATACAAGTATGGAGAATTTTCATATCACACTGATTTTTGTCTTACTGCCTAGCCAGGCTAGATTGAAAACTACAGCATTTGTTATTTTTAAAAAATGTGTTCAAGATACGTTATTTCTGCCAATATTTGGTTATAATTAAAATAAACCCCTTTGACTGGATGAAAGTGAAATAGGTAAGTATTAATGACCATTAGTCCCAGGGAAAATTGATCATTCATTCCTTAAATCTGCCTTTGAACACTTTTTCTTTTGAGCTTCTCTTATTCATTTCCCCTCCAGGTTTCTAAACTCTGAGTGGTTATACAATGCACAGTGCAGTGGGATATACCATTTCTAAAGGACATCTTTATTAAAGGTACCTCTCAATAAGTACTTACCTTATTTCCATAGCCATATGATTTGTAGTAACTTAGTCTTTTATTTCCCATTTAACCACAATTCACAATGGTTATCTAAATAAGGAGCCAGGCATACCAGGACAGACCCATACATTATTTATCAGCAAGAGAGAAATCTGAATGCAAATCAATCCACACTAAGCCTATGTAAAAACTAAGATAGAGAGCCTAACCCATCCTCTGCTCACTATGCTGACCCCCTAATCTAACTCCTGCAATTACAGAAGAGAGCACCAAAGTTGCCTAGTTTCATAGTGATAGGTCATTTTGGTACTTCACTAGTAAAATTACTCACTGTGTACTCTGCATTTGAAACAAAATAAGTCTTACAATTTGCTTTATTTCCCAAATGGAATGACAGAGCAATGCCTTTCAGTTGACTAGCCTTAAGTATTTAACAGGAAATGGGGCATTTATTGTCAATAGCAAATGAACCAGTTCTGGTTGAATTACATGAAAATACATTCGGAGAAACTCAGCTGAAGTAAAAATTACACTGGCAAATATTATAGCTGTACCTAATAAGAAAGAGAAAGTATAGATCTATGAACATAGCAGTGGAAAAAAAAACCCACAACAAAAAAAAGGTCTATTACTTCTTTTAAAAATGTCAAACCTTGAAGTAAAAGACAATAGTCATACTTAAATCTCAAAATGAGTTTCAATGGTTTCACTTGCATGCCCGTTTCACAAATGCAAAAAAACCAATTTTACTTAGATGAATTAGACTTTCACTTTCCTTGTTCATGATGCTGTGTCAGAACCTTAACTTGAAATGAAATGGAAAAATTATATGTCATATGAATAATTTAAATGATTAAAGAAAACCCCAAACAAATGCTACCAGTGATACCTTTCTGTGAAAACTTATGGAGTTTTAAAATTATGTACTGTAAGCTCAAGGGAACACCTGTGTTTTCGAAGAAACGTAATGGAGGGCAAGAGTCAGAAGGAGCTTTTAAGGGATCTACAATTCTAGACAGCTATAAGTGTACACCTGTATAAACCACATATATATACCTCATATGCTGGAATGGTACTGCCTCATGAGATGAGGGCAACAAATATATTAATACCTAATAAACGTTTATTATAATATCTATTAAGTTTCCAGAATCTTGCAGAAATTATGACAATATTTTAGGATAAATTATTATGGACCCATAAAGTTACAGTTCTGTCTGATTATTTAATAAATAATTTTTCATCCAGGAGCTTTCAGACACAAAAACAACACAAAGAATATTGGGACCTACAGAATGCTGATACATTGTCATACAAGCCAAAGCTCATTTTTTTCCTACTGTAACTGTCAGCTCTGTCACTTCCCTCAAACTAATTCACAAGCCTGCACAGGAACTAGAAGAGCCACTCAGGACTAAGTATATATTCAAGACTAGCTAACGATACAAATGATATTTTAAGAAGATTAGAAAAAAATGTAAGGCTGATGAAAAAAAGTCAAGAGATTAGATGGCCTGTTGGGATAATGAGTTGATCTTTCAATAGTGTCTGTGGCCAGTAGTACAAAAGCAGCACGTGGACCTGCCTTACACTGGGATAATCCAAGTCTCTGGGCTGTATATACAAGCCTAGAAGTAAGAAAAATACCAGAAACAAGACTGAGACTCACAGTTCTGGATCTGTAGAAGATGTTTTCCTACCTCTGCCACCAAATATGTTCTAAGAGGTGCCAGTGAGCAGTTAACTTTTTCGTAGGGCTACCCTATGGTAGTTATCACTACATTTGCCACTTTTAATAAATAAATTTAATTTCGTTAAAGTTTTGTATAACCCCTTATCTTTCACTATGTGCCTCAGCCTGCCTTGGGCACCATAGGTATTCTTGGATCAACAGAGAGCTGACATATTTAGTGAACCAGCCTACCACACACTTATCTTCTCTCTTGTCCTTCCCACATCATCTGGTTTTTTTGTCCAGGTTGATTTGTTCTTTACAAACTTAAAGTCTTTTTTTAGCTGCCCTCTTGATACTAGTGTAAAGTTCTTTCTAAATTAGCTATTTTTAATCATATGACAAAGTGATTAATTTGCCTTGCATCCAAGCAAAAAATAAATACAATGATAAAAAAGAAACTATTTAATATTATCACAAGATAAACAGTATTGAAAGTTATGTGAAAGCACAAAAAAACCATATCTATGTATACTAAGAAAAGTCAGATGTTCTTGATAATTTTAATGGATAAAAGTGAATTTTATATATTATTTCAGTCAGATGAGATTTTTCATATGCAAAAGCCACCAGATGATTGAGCTGAAAATCTTTCTATTTTAAGTCATACTTTTCCTTGTTGATGTCTAGTAAAACAGATAACTTAAGAGACTATTCCCCACAGTTTACCAATAAATATGAATACAATTAGTATTTCTAATTAGTTCTTCAATTGTAAGTGGCCTGCACTGAAAACACTGTCTTTGGTTGTAATATGTCTTATTTGTAGAATAAGACATATTACAACTTGCATTGCAAAATATTCACATTTATACAGCAGACTAATTTAGTAGAAAATCAAATAGGGTTCCTCTGTATTAGGTGCTGAGTTATGTTTTTAAAATGTATAAACCCAGAGGGGTATTAAAATGTTAATTTGGACAGTACTTAAAAGGTAATTACTTTTATACAAAAAAAAGTTAAGTCTACTGAATATTAATCCCCATGTCATAAAATTTCTATGAACTAATGCTATAGAGAATCCATTTGTTAAAGTGATTTTAATTTAGATTCATATAAGTCGTTCTCATCTACAAAAAAAAAAAAAGTCATTCACTTAAAATGTTACTGTATAAAAATAAAAGAAAGATACCTACACTTGTCAGATAGCACTGAACAGAATGAGAGATTGGAAATGTTAATCACTCTCCTGATGAAAGGGTGGTTTGGTTTACCCAGCACAAACTCTCCTATAAAGAACAGTTGCTTAGGTCCTACTGAACAGGCGAAGATTAATCACCCCTAAACAAAAGCTGAGATAATCTATTCAAGTCTTCTAAGGGAGAGCAAATGTTTAAAATCTTAGTTTACTACATATCTGAAATATTTTGTTAAAAATAGTACATTTAAATTGTGTATTTACTCAAGCAGATATAATTTCCAGTTGAATCAAACTATACCAACGAGACAGGCACATAAGATTTTTTGGTTTTTTTAGTATATATTTTTAGAAGACAGAGTGTTCTGAAACAGCTTTCAAAAAATTAGTTTTATGTGTAACCATTTGAGGTGTTCCGAGGAAGCTGCTTCTCTTATGATTTCAATTACCAGATTCAGAAAATATAAAAGACACAAACTACAATAGTCCATCACATCAGGGAAAAGCAAATGAAAGAAATACTTGAGGCAGTAAGCATACATGTTCTCTAGAACAAACATACACCAAACAAGGAGGTTATACCCTTGTTCAAGCACTTTCCAGTGCTTGAATCTGGATCTACAGCCAAGTTGTGTATCACAAGACCTAAGCGCCTGTTTTCTCCCCAACACTGTTCCCCTTGCTGGAAGGGGAAGAGCAGGATGAGCGGGTATCAAGAGAGATGGGCATACACCAAAATGCCTCCTGCCCTGGTGAGCTTTGGAGCACACCACAGTGCACATCTGACCCCCAAACACAATCTGCAGAGAAACAAGAGCTGAGTGAGACCTACAGATCCACACCCAAATCCAGGTCACCAAACATTTTCCCAGGGCATACCAGGTCACAACCCTCTCTTCTCAACAAAGAATAGAAAGTTCTCCCTGTGAAAGGCATCATCCAGCTCCCACTGAGGAGGTAGTTGGTGAGAAGAGAGCAGAGTCAAAAAGACTCAACTTTCCAGTCTCTTGTCTTTTTGAGTCTAGCTGTCATTACATTAAATGGAAAGGAATCTTTGTGCTATTCAATTTCTTATATATTTTTTTTTTCCAAGCTGACATCTATAACAATTTGTTAATTTTTAGAAAGAATATTAAGCCATTCAGAAATTATTTCTGATTAAGTTACAGACAGGGCAGATGGGGTTGTGTGAGCTTCCTTCACATGATGCAACTTAGGCTAATCTATGCTTAAAATGAGAAAAGCCAAGAACCTCTCAGCTCTCCTCGGCCATTTACATATGCCCACTCTATATTCATTAGTTTGACTTTTATTACTCTTTTTCTGTCAGCAGAATGTTGATTTGTTTTTCCCTCTTGCTATTACAATGTCACAGGTAAAATAGCACTATAAATGCTGCAGTAGGTTTACAGATTAAATAAAATATTATTTCTGAGGAGAAGTTACTGGTAGGAAACTAAATTTTAATAATGTACAACTGGGTAACAGATAAATAACACTATCATGATTTGTAGATGAATCGCTGGAGGAAAAAAATGCCCATACACAAGTTTATCCCTCATGTAAAATGTTATGAAGATTAAGATACAGAGAGCAATTAGTTTCTTGAAAAGGGCAGCAAGGACAAGAAGAAAGCAGAGAAAAGCAGTATAAGCTGCTACCTGTTTCAAATCACTAATACCCCCCATACACTGGAAATGCTCGCTTTTAAATTTGAATGTGATAAAGTGAAACCAAGGTCTAGTTTTGCCACACATATGACCAAGAAATAGTTATTTTTGGATAGGAATAAAGTATATCTAGTAAAAACATAGCCTAAAAGAAATGTTTCATGGGATGAAATTTCTAGATTTGTGATCCAATAAAACCCCACTCAGCTGCCAGCGCAGTATGAATGTATCTAAACAGCCACTTCTCTGACTGTAACCCTGCAAGGCACAGAGGTCTGCTCCTGAGGCAAAGAACTGCAGAAACAGAGCCAGCTCATATGAGCATGAGGTCCTCAGTACTCTGCCCAGTTTGCCAATCCAACATGCAGAGACTGAGAACACGGACTGCTAACCTACCAGAATCAGAGTTCTACATGTCGCAGATTCAGTCACCTCCTTATATAGTTGTGACAGTAATAGTCACAACTATCTATACTGCTTTTAAAATCATCTTAGCTTTCAAAGAGCATAACTGAAGCTAACAAAATACCTGCTGCATATATTAGTATTTTACATAGTATAAGCTTGGTAAGCTTGTCATGGTAAACCCAAGTATCAGCCCCAAAAGTATCAAAATACAATATTGAAAACTTGAGGATTGACAGCAACTTTTACAAAGTGCAGTCTCTTATTCTTCTGCTTGTTATGACTTTTCTGAATGAAAGATCTTCGGTCTGTTAAACATAAAAGTTTTTATATCTAAACAAGTTTTAATGTGTTATCCAAAATTATTCTGTTGCTACAAAGGAACACTATAACCTTCACAATGATCCCTTTAGAACTGCGCCAGATAATTGACAGGATGAAAGAACATTGTTTAGTTTAATTATCGCATAGAAGAGGTTGTAAATAGATGGCATATTCTCCATTTCCATGAATTGACCTACCTAATTAGCTGGTTAAACAGCACATCGTGTTGCAAAATGCAAACCTAGAAGAAAAATAACCTGAATGCGCTCTAAAAATGTATTTGTCTTTATCTGCTGAAATATCAACTGCACTCATACGGGTATACATTTTTTCCATCTAGACTTCAAACTCTTATCTTTGAGTTACAGTCTGTGGAGTCTGAACTGTGATTTAGTGAACAAAGTAGTAGAACAGACTGACTAGTTTTGATAAAACACAGAGGAAGATTAAACCTTTATTTGAGAAAATGGTCCTTAGGATACAAGTTCATACAGTTATTTCTGACTCTATTGAATTGCTGATAAATCAAACTGTGCCAAACATACTAATCCATGATGTCTTCAACTAACATTTGGGAAATATTTCTTTTTAAATTCAGAATTTACTGAATTTTAAATAGAGAATTTTACTTCTTGGGTAACAAAGACTGAAAGAAACTTAAGCACAGCCCTTTGTGGATTATAGTAGAAACAAACAGCTATGCCTTTTGCTGGTGCCATACAAATACATTTGCTGACTGTCTAATTTCTACCCAAAAGGACCCATGAAGCAAACTTGTTCCAGTTGTAGCTTACTACAAGGTGCGGGATTCCTCCCTCTTGTAGGAAGAGATAACCATACCACACTTTTTTTTTTTTTTTTAATTATGGATTTTTTTTTTAATCACATAAGTAGCTTAAAATGATAGGCCTATGAGTGATAAAATATGTTATGGAAAGCATAGTTAAGTCTGTGTGAATCTCTCCTCTTCCCTGTGTCCTATACACCAAATTAGCAGTCATTAGTAATTTCTAGTTTATACTCGCAATGTAAGGTCACAAAGGACTAAACTACAGAAAAGTTTTTCCTCCTAAGCTTCCTTTGATCTGCCATGATGATGACTCAGCACAAAAATAAAATTACACTTTCAGAATTTTACTTTCACTTCAAAATTATTCTGAAAAATGGCAGCTAAACCAATTTTTAGTGGTTGTGCAATATTGCTAAATAGAAATTCTTAAATCGGCTTTTTACTTAAGATTTAAACCAGCAAACAAAGAATCTGAGATTAAAAGATCAGCTTTAGTCTTTAAATATGTACCTTTCAAAATTAGTAAATAAGTCTCATAAATTAAGAATTATTGACCTGTACAGATTCATGGATAAATATGGCCTTTATTTTAAACTTTACATTTCCCTTTGCTGACCAGAAGAATGTGATATAGATGTTCAAGAAATTATATCGTTTAATGCTTATGTATTCCGAATCTTAAACTTTACATTTTGTAACAGGTGAATAACATTTCTAATTGAAGATTAAATAATCTGAGCTACAGATTAAAGCTAGTTTAACTGGTTTAGAATAAAAAATTAAATGTATGTGAAGAAATTAGCTATTTCATAATTGATCCATTATATAATACAAAGAAGAAAGGATTGCAAGTGTTTTGCACTTTAAAAACAAACTGATTTATTAACCAGTGGTAATAGGATCAGTATTTAATGAGCTGAATTAATGGTTTCCTAGTACCTCTGTCCTTCAGTGTTTCAGCACTCACTGGTAAAATTTAATTAAACACATTGTCCATAGATTCAAAGAGAAAAAGAAGCTTTCCTGATTTTACAATGAATTAAACTGAGAACACTCCAAACAGGGCATCGTGTCTGAGATCATATGTAGAAAAGCTGGCCTGGCAGTTAAAAACACTGTGGTGTCAGATTTGTACTTTGAGGCTTCAACTCAGTAAGATGACTCTCCGTAATGCAATGGCAATAAACATATAGCACAGGTTGACACTGATGAAATTTCTTGAATTAAATTAATTCATTAATTAAAGGAATGTTCTTACCTAATACATTTTCTTACCTAACACTGTATGTTTCAGATAAAGGATTCACTGCATCATCATTCTTTTATTTTTCATTATATTTTAGGATATAACAGTATCAGAACAATTTCTTCATAGCCTGTTGAAGTACATTAATAGATTACCTTACAGGATTTTTTGCTATACAACTACTACAAGTGAATCTTCCATCTATGTTTTTTATTTAACGAAATCACTTTATCTATTGGAAAGGAAGTAGTAGTTTGTGAATGAGTGCTGGGTTAAATATAAACTCAATTGTCTGCATGAAAAATCCCCTAGGGGCAAAAAAGTCCACATTTATAATACCAGGGAAAATATGAAATTTGTATATAAATCAGTAGAACTCAGAAAATTCAGAGATAAATCAAAACCATCATCACTCTGAAAATTAAATACAGAGCCATACAGATTGATATGACCGTTCTAGAGGTTTCTGCACTAGCAGAACAAAAGGGCCCAATGGCCTTAGACTTAAACTCTCTAACTTATGCTAGAAATAAATCAGGATCTTCCATGTAGATATGTAGTAATAGCATGCTACTTTGAAGGATGACACCAAATGGAATTTTCCACATGCAACTTCCATTGGGAATGCATGACATTCTGGAAAAACAACTTCTGCAGAGTTTGGTTTGTTAACACATGTATTCATTATTTTCTTAACTCCATTGTCTTTTATATCACATTATGAAACTAATTTTCAGTAAGGGGTAATTATTTGTTATTCCTAAAATTGCAGGAAGTAATAACTGCCACTTCAATTTCCATCATCATAGATAATTTAACATCAGCATAGCTAATTTAACATCTACTGGTTAATTGTTTATCCTCTTGTTTCTCCAAACACAATTATTGTCTTTTTTTCTTACATAGAGCTCTCTTAGATCAAAACTATGGTTACGTCAAATGTTTTTCTAGTACAGTATTACAAAATAAAATTCATCTTGGCTTGTATTGAGCTTTTTTACCTTTTTTCAAGAAAAGGAGGTAGAGGTTGGAAACCAATATATACACCAAGCAGGCTGTAGAAAAGCTTTTCTATATGACAGCCTGGATGAAATAACATTAATTCATAGGGAATATTCTCACAATACACAACACTGATCACTTAAAACTCAAACATGACATTCCAACACAGCTGACAGAGGAAATCTTACGAAATTGTCCTCTCTGGAGATTCTGACACACAGCACTTCTACATAGTGCAAAGGTCCATTCTGCAAAGGTCTGGTGAAGTACAACTCCAGTCCTGAGTCAACTTATCTTTGAGAAAATTTTGAATGTATTTGTTGCTCTGCTGACTAGGCTCCTGAGTGTATGTTTATATATGTGCATATATCTATAGGTGTGAATATATATACTCAAGTTTACATTAGTGTATATATATATACACACACACACACACACACACTTCTGTACTTCAAAGACGACCAAGAACCATGTTTTGCTTCAGTAATCTATTTAATTCCCTCATTAGTGAGGAAAGCATATAAGCATGCATTTAATCATGTGTCAGTCTCACTGAAATCAGTAAGACTAAGTGGAACTGAAGTGGTCTGATGAGTAAGCCCCATTAGGAAAAAATTAGGAAAGAGAAGGTAATTAATATGGCTGCATCCAAGACAACTTCTGTTTGTTTGATATTTTTACATAGATCAGTTAACTCCAGAAAAGTTTCCTTTTGTATTGTAAACTCTTAAGATATTCAGGTTTCTCATTCAATCTGTGGTGTAACATTCCTGTACATATCTTAACTGACAGATTAATTATTTTTAAAATAAACTTCAATGAAAAGCAATATTTTAAAAAAAGGGTGAACTTAATAATACATATGAATCCTAATAGTGAGATTATAATAAAGGTGATAGTCTTAAATGTTTTGCTTGTATTTGAGGAGAACTGATAAGCAAACAGGAAGATGTAAAGAAATCATAAAAGTGGAGAAGCCCACATGTCATTTAGCCAGTTAGACACGAATGAACAGCAAGTGACTTAGCACTGACAGTGCTGGCTGTCAGGGTGAGATAACTGTGACCGGAATACTGAGTTCTGCATTTCTCATAAGAAAGCTTTTCTGTAGAGAAATAATTTCTAACTGAGGTGACAAAGCGATGCATTACTATTATCACATTTCTGAAAAATGTTTCACAATTAGAGACGTTTCAAATCAGCTTGCACATGCATTGAAATTAAATAGCTTCAGATAATGTATTTCACATTAACTACCTTGATTTTGTAACCTACAGCTACGGTCTGTTTTTCTCACAGCAGTTTTTCACTAGTAGAAGATTAGTTCAGTTAAGCAGCCTTTAGATCTCTGAAATAAATTCATTTATATACGTCACAAGTGTAGATACAGACAAAAAAAATATTCTGATAATGAGACTACATGTCATGAACAACCAACTCGGGGCATTTTTTGACCCAGCTGCACCAGTTCAGGTGAAGAAAAATCTCACTGTTGTCACATATATTTTATAATAGTCAGTTAATTTCTAAATTACTCTTAACAATTAATAACTTCATCAGTCCATCTGGATCTGCACATTTAAGCTTTTTCCAGATTATGCTGGTTTTCTTTACCCAGATATCTCAAAAGACCATATCATGCTTTCTGTCATTCCACCCACATCCCCAAGATCTCAACATATTATGCTTAAATCTACCTTTTTATAAACCCAACTCTAGCAACTTTTTTCTCTCTATTCAATACAATACCACCAGTTTTTGTAGATGCTCTACACTTCTCCACTTAATCCCTGTGCTGGTTGCCCTTTTGTTTTTGCAAGTCTTCTTGTTGCCTGTTAAGTCCTTATATCATTTAGTCCACCTGAGTCATAATTAAGTATCCCATTCTGGTGGTCATCTCTAACATTGTCACACCAGCATCCTTCATCTTTATTGACTACCCATCAGCTTCACCACTCAGCTTCTCTCACAGAAGAAACTATGACTTTTTTTTCCAGATTTTTTTTCTGCCTAAGAGCTTCCTTAAAAATATCCTTGTCAGTCTCTCAGTTCACACACACACATTTTAGAGATGAAACTTCAGAAGAAGGGCTATTACACTGATGTCCTGTGGGAACACAAGGAGCAGCTTAGAGCACAACCATACTAACTGAAACTGTAACTCATTTACTTCCCCCAGGGACTCCATGTCCACTTATGAAGAAATAACTTTCAGGCTCCTTTAAAGGTCAAAAATCTGGTGCTAAAACACTCATCCTGTTACCCCAATGCAAAGTGTCAACTGGAGGCCTTTAAACTGGAGCAACAATATCACAGAAACACAGAGGAGCCCAGGTTCTATCCTGGTAAATGTTTTACAAGAACGGTGCACTGACAGGAAAGATTCCAAGTTTTAA
>JAOEGS010021474.1:0-33668 GCA_025447755.1 Corythornis vintsioides | reverse complement strand
CAACCCACCTCACTACCTGATCATCCAGACCACACTGCCTCAGTTTAGCCAGAAGGATGCTGTGGGAGACAGTGTCACATGCCTTACTCAAATCAAGATAAACCACATCCACTGCTCTACCATCATCTATCTACCTGGTTATGTCCTCATAAAAGGCTGTCAGGTTGGTCAAATGTGACGTCCCCTTGGTAAAACCATGTTGACTGCTCTTAATGACCCTCTTGTCCTTGGTATGCCTAAGGATAGTGCCGAGGATAAGTTGCTCCATTACCTGTCTGGGTATGGAGGTGAGGCTGACCAGTCTATAGTTGCCTGGGTCTGCCTTCTTACCTCTTTTTAAGATTGGAGTGATGTTTGCCCTCCTCCAGTCCCCAGGCACCTCTCCTGTCTGCCATGATTTACTGAAGATGGTGGAGAGTGGTCTGGCAATGACCTGTGCCAGCTCCCTCAGCACCCATGGGTTCATGCCATCAAGACCCATGGACTTATAGATGTCCAGATTACTCAACTATTCTTTAACCCAGTCTTCATCAAACAGGGAAGACTCCTTCTCATGCTGTCCTCTGGTGCCTCAGGACTGTGCCACTTTTAGTGAGGGACAGCATGCTGGACTCATAGGAGAATCACATGCTGTCTTGACCTACCCTAGCTGTGCATCTCCTCACAAAGCTGTGTGTAGCACAGCAGGTGGTACTTTGGCCAGTGTGATGAGTTGAACCATCTTGTTAAGGCTCCAAAGTTGTGCTTGAAGTGTTTTTTGCATTTTGTCCTATAAGACTGAAGATTCTATCAATGAGCTTTTGGTGGAGGTTGGGTGCAGTGAAATTGGTTGAGGAGAGCCTCATGTCATTTCTTACAGACCCTGGAATGTACTTTCCTCATAGAAGACCAACTAAACCAGTGACAAGTCTGAACAGGCTTGCAACAGATTTTTACTTGTGGGATAGCTGTTCCTGCCAGAACTCGTACATTATTAAAACCATGGCATCTCTGTTACAACAGGCTAAGGAAACTTGTCAAACTCTGTCACTGCCTGTAAAGAAGCTGAAATTCTGAGTCTGCTTTTTAACCACCTCCAGGAAAACGTGAGCTGTGTTCTATTGCCAGTGCTTCTCCACATGCTTGAAGAGGCTCTCTGGCTGTTGTTTTGAGATAATGTATCTGTGTTGTTTGAGCATCTCACCTACAGACCAAAATCTTTCCTGATTAACATATGTGGAGCCACCTGTACTTCACTCAGAGGCGTCCAGGCTTGTTTTGAGGCTGCATGCTCCATCAAGAACCAATGAATGATGTATTAAGAGCAGCAGATCCTATACCTCACACCTTTTCTGTTTCTGGATGCAGAGGCCTCTTTGTGATCACTGCAAGCCATAGTTGTTCAGTGTAAATGTTGATGAGGGTTGTGTGCCTTTTTTAAGAGTTGGAACTTGTGCTATGGAGCTTCTTGTCTGTTTTGTTTTTTTTTTTCCTGGCTTTGAATGCCTTTTCCATGTACTGCTTCCTCAGGCTCTCTTTAATATGGATTACCCAAGAGAATGTGGACTCTGCAGCAGGCAGGGAGTACAGAGCTATGCAGAAGGCTCGAAAGCTGCCTGTGTCAAGGATGCCTTCAGGGACATAGATGGATTACTACTTGAGGATGGCTGCTTCTCATACTTCTGTGCTATTAGGCAGCTTTCTGTGGGGATAAGCAAGGTCCAGCGTTGCTCATGTGTATGCAGGAAGCAGATGTGGAAGTCCTCACAGATTGTGTTGGTGACCATGTGAGCAGATCTGCAAGTAGCAGCAGCAGCAGCAGCAGCACTGTTCCTACTGAGCAGCTGAATTGAGCAGTAAGTCGGGCACTAGTATGCAAAAAAAAAAAAAAAGCTGTTTTGTAGGCTGAGCAGTTGGGTCTACTGCTTTCTGGCAGTGGTGTGGCATTCTGCTACTGCATTTGCAGACAGAAGCAATGGAAACTTTAGCAAATTAGTCTTTTCCAGGGTAAGTAGCTTGAAGGTAGGTCATGGGTGAAACTAAATGGCCCCAAAGAATGAGAGGGAGTTGAGGTAACAAGGAAAAATAAGCTAGTTTTGAGTGGCATCTCTTCGTGCCTACCCGTATTTGACTCGGTTTTGATAGCTGTGTTTATCAGTTTATTTTTTTGTTAATCACTGCTTGCAGCTTTTTGAGTGATGATTCTCCTGTCCTCTGCTGTATCTCGCTTCCTCTGTGTGCTTTCTAGCTCTTGACTTAAGTGCTTCTCTCCTGAATTTAAACCCAAATTAGGATGTCAAGTCACCTTTAGCTAAAGGCTCAATTGTGAAGTCAGTAGCTGCATGAACAGGTTGGCACAGCACCTTTATTGTGCTGGGATTTGCTTGTGTTTTGTTACAAATGGTCTGGTCAGGCTTGGCAGAAGATTTGCACAGACAAAGGTGTTTTTGGAACTCCTCGTGGTGAGAGGCTGATGTTACCAAGGCTTAATGCTGGTGAATTGTTGGGTAGACAAAGATGCTATAGACTTTTTCATTGTAGACAGCTCCAGCTTTGGATAAAGATTCTTCAAGCATTGACTGTCCTAAAGGACTCATCTTCTGGCCTTCAAGCCCATCTCTGTAGGCACCAGACACTCTTTCCAGCAGTGCTGTGACTATCACTGAAAATCCCCCAAGTCCTGACATATCCTTTTCTTGTCCTTCCTAAAGCATAAATGTCTCCTGAATTTTGTTCTTCTGTGTTTTCCTGTGTGTGGGATGCCTAGGAGTGCTGCTTACTGCTGAGAGTCTCAGCTGGAACATGCCTAGGGGCTATGTTTTCATCATGTGGGACTGTCAGAAGCTTTAACTCCCTTAGGGAGCAGCTTTTAGCCATTTTCTCTCCATCACCACTAGGACCTTACTAAAGTATTAATTAAGGGAGGTCAGCCTGTGAATGAACACCTGCCCTCCCAGCTGTCAGACTTGACAAAATGCTTCAAGGACTCTGAAACTAAGGACCATGACCACAGCTTCAGGATATGACTGTCTGTCCCATCCTGCTGGGGTTAGAGCAGTGATATTTTAATGTTGACCACCACAATTCTACAGGCCTTGGGTTTACCCAAGGGCATGAGGCGAAGTCAACATTGGCATGAAGAAGGCAGGATGCATAGAAGAGGCTAGGTTTTTAGTAGCTAGGTTTCAAGGTAGCCTCAAGTAAAAATGTTTGGGTTTTTTTTTTTTTTTGAGTCAGTGGAACAGCATTATCCAAACTCTTGTGGAGGCTGGGCTGCTCCCTGGCTCCTCCTGGAAAATAAAACCAGCTTGTGCCCCTTTGAGGCCCATTGCATGGTGTTAGATCCAGCCCAGAATGAGAGTATGAGTCATTAAGAAGTCATTTGTGGAGCTTTTTTTATGAAACTTACATACTTGCCTTCCTCACTTGTGCAGTGAGCAGGGAAGTATTTAACACCTGCAGAGAGAAATGGGATAGTTGCCAATTCAGAGCTAACTTGGGCTCTCTGCAAACTGAGGCAGACATGTCAGTGCATCGAAGTTGCCAGGATTGTGAACATAGACCTTAAAAAAAAAATTAAAAAAAATCCTTAAGACATGAGTGAAAGCTGAGACTCTGGAGAATATACTGAGGTCTGTCTGCACTCCCTTCCCCCAGCCATTCCCATGTACCCCCTGCTTTGGGAAACACTGCTCTAGGGGGAGATACTGAGTTGCCCTTGATCACCTCTAGCAGCAGGTACAATGGCATTGCAGTTTTGGAGGAGGCTGCAGGATTTGTGCTGTGTGCAGCTGGCGACACCCAGAGTGGAGGTCTGAGGTCTCAAAGGAGAGAGGTAGGTGAGAGAGACCCCCTGCCAAGTCCAGCTCTTAGTGTCAGTACCCTGGCTAGGAGGGGACCCATTTTGGCCTGGATGGCAAAAAGCAGCCACCTGTGGCTGAATTGGTGTCCCTTGCATAGAGCTGAGTGTGGCCCGCCCTGAGGATGCAGAATTGTTCCCAGCTGGGTGTGTTGTCCAGGGGGCACGTGTCTGCCATGAGTAACATCTGATCAGACTGATGTTTTCCCTCCAGTGCCTCCAATGCCACCTGCTGTTCTGGGGACTGTGACCCATCCCTGGGGGCAGTGTGTGTATTTTGGAGCTAAAAGAGCCCTTCCCTCTGCAGGGGCATTAGGTGCAGAAGATCTTTTGAGATACAGAATCCATTTCTTGTCAGTTTTTAAAATATATTCTCTGGTCCCTTTGGCCAAACTAATATGCTGTTTCCAGCATCACCTGGAGAATTGCTGGGAGTTTTTACTGCTAGTGCTTGCAAGGGGTGGGGTGAACTAAGTGTAAGGGGCAGCCAGAAGGTTCAGGACATGAGGTGGAGTCACTCCATGTCTCTGTTGGTTGAGTTTCCCCCAATATTTTTGCAGGTGTGGAAGGGGGATCCCATGCACATGTGCTTGGTCTCACCTTCCTCATCATCTGCCTCAGAGGAGCTGTTCACAGGCTGAAGGAGAGGATCCCACTGTCAAGGGCAAAAAAGGTTGACCCACATGAGTATAAACCAAGTGCTCTTCTGTTGCAGGACTCACAACAATCTCTACATGCCAGAGATGGTGGCTAGGCTGGGGGAGACATTTGCAAAGGCCTTAGACATGCTGGAGGTGGAAAAGAATGCCATCCTAGGTAAGTGTTTTCCTGTGTGTGGGATTCTCTTTGGGGGGAATGTGTGGGCAGATTCTCAGAGGTGCTTGGGGTAGTGGTTCACCAGCAGGAGTGGCTGGAGAGACAGCTTTGTCATGGTATTTGCAGCTCAGTTGTGATTTGAACCTGATGAAATAGTTAAATAAGTTTCTGGTCTCAGATGAATTGGTTTTCTTCTGCATGAAATGAAGAGTACCCTATCAAACTGCTTATCCCAGCTTGGTGGTGGTCTCTGCACCATGGTGTTTCAGGCTGGAGAGACTGGAGGTGCTGTAACTGTCTGCCATGGAGCACAATTACTGCTCAGTGGGAACACTGAGTGCTGGTGCAGAGACCTGTCCTGGAGGACAAGAGCCAAGTTCTGCAGTATGGCCTTGTTATGTGTTTCCAGTGTATGGATAGGCTTTTGGAACTCAAAACAGGTGTGAGCTTGTGAACACAGAAGCCTTTCCAGACAAGCAAAAGTGGGTGTTCTTGTGCATAGTGTGGGCCATTACTCTGGAAAATGGAGTTTAATTTCAGGTTTCTTCCCCCTCTACTTTGCCCTAGTGAGACTACATTTGGAGTATGGGTCTAGTTTTGGCCTCCCCAGTTCAAGAGAGACAAGGAAATTAGTTAGAGTCCAGTGGACAGCTACAAGCATGATTATGGGACTGGAACATCTCTCTCATGAGGAAAGGCTGAGAGACCTGGGGCTGTTCAGTCTGGACAAGAGAAGACTGAGAGGAGATCTTCTTAATGTTTACAAATATCTGCAGGGTGGGTGTCAAGTAGAAGGGACAAAACTCTGTTCAGTGGTGCCCTGTGATAGGACAAGGGGCAGTGATCACAAACTGGAACACAAGAAGTTCCACCTCAACATAAGGAGAAATTTCTTCACTGTGAGGGTGATGGAACCTGGAACAGGCTGCCCAAAGAGGTGATGGAGTCTCCCTCTCTAGAGACTTTCAAGACCCTCCTGGATGTGTCCCTGTGTGGCCTGCCCTGAGTGATTCTGCTCTGGCAGGGGGGTTGGACTCCATTTCCAGAGGTCCCTTCCAACCCCTGTGATTCTGGCAGACAGTCTACTGGGAGAAGGTTGCTTTGTCTTCTCTCTATTTCCTATCTGTAAAATGAGGAGGTGCTTCTTTTACTTCTTTTCTTTGACCTATAAACTCTGAACCACTGCACATAAAGCAGCAGGGCCTTGATCTCTGCAATAAACTTCTTATATCATAGTTGTGTCCCAACAGATCAATTACAAACCTGAGGGGATGAGCTCTCAGAGGAGCTGCACAACTGTAACTTTTGCTTCTGACTGGGTTCTGATAGCTTCAATAAGTGTTGCTTTGCAGAAATCAGGAGGCTACAACAACCTTAGAGGGAACATCTCTGCTCTGGGTACAACCAACCTGAACTTGGCTGACCTTTGAGGGAAGGTTTTGCCCAGGGTTGTTGCATCTTCTCCCACTTGCCTGCACACTGATCTTGCTAGGTGCTTCCCTTGCTGTCCAGCTGGCTTGGGGCTGCCCAGCAAGGTTCACTGCATTCTCCCATTCATGTAGCTGGTGCTTATTCTTTCCCACAGGTCTCCCCCAGCCTCTGCTGGAGCTTTATGACTCTCCTGTTTACAAAACAGTCTTGGAAAGGATGCAGGGCTTCTTTTGTACCCTCTACGACAACTGGTAAGAGCACCAGATATTTCCCCCAACCCAACTTTGCACAGCTGTAGCAGGAGGCTATTGCTGCCTGATGACTGATCCTAGAGTTAGGCTTCTCATGGGAGCTTTATCCTGTAACATTCAAGCATGAGTTGCAATGGTGAACTACACCCAGTGGTTGGAACCTGCTGCATACACATGGAACTCAGACTCTGGAAAAAAACTGCCTCAAAACATGGATCTCCTTTTAGCTCTGTTGCAGTTAGGTAGTCAGATTGGAGCACTTACCTGGTATCCTGACCTAGTTTGTCCCTCTGCCACTTTTAATCATGTGTTAGGATATATCAGCACTTGAAATAGAATTTTAGTGCTTAAATGCTTAATTCATTGTCCCTCTGCAGGTATGCCAGGAAAAAAGATACCCTGCTAAAATCCCTCTACAGTATTTAAGAACATGGCAACTATCCAATCTCAGGATTATAATACTTGTAAACTTTGCATGCCAGAGGCATGGTACCTCTAACTAACTTTTTTTCTATTGAAGTTTCCACATCCTGGGAAATGCAGGCCCTTCCATGCAGCAGGATTTCTACACTGTTGAGGGTCTTGCCAACCAGCTCCTCAGCTCAGCTTTCAACAACCTCAACAACATTCCCGATTACAGACTGCGTCCCATGCTTCATATCCTTCTGTTGCTGCCTCGGGCCAGTCAGGGAGGCTTTGAACACATAAATTGAAAACTTGTATAATTTTCTAGTATGTCCAAGCCAAAGAAAGGTGGTTGAAGAGGTAAACAAACAGGGATACACCTGGTGTTCACAAGATGTGAGCCTAGGAGGGCATGAGCAGAAACCACAGCGTGTGGGTTTAGAGAGAAGAAATGCAAGGGATTTGTATGATACTGGAGGCATCATGAGAGGTGGACAGTGCCTTCTGGGTGACAAGCAGGCTTGGGTAGTGTAGGAACTTGGCAGTAGGGTGTCTGACTAGACTTGTGCTTGTGTGGGGGAGGCCATCTGGGGTTTCCAACCCATTTTCCAAGACTGGATGTTCAGTCTCACAGATAGGAAATGTGTGCTAAAGACCCTCTGCTTTCTCAGCTGAACTATCATGGGAAGGGAGTTCAATACCTCATGCACTTGCTCTAATAGAGATGCCACTTCTTAATTCAGGGCTGTGAGAAGATGGGCTTTGAGGCATTTTTCACTTGGCTTCCCAGTGGAATGGGCTGGTTTGGGTGGTGTGCTGCAGTTTCCCTAGCAGCTGGCCATATGTTTTGGGTCTTTTCCTTAACTGGTCTGTGCAGGTGTGTTTGTGAAGCCCTTGGTACTCTCCTGCCCTCCAGAATACTATGAAACCCTTGTCTGCCCTATTCTGGGACCACTCTTTACCTATCTGCACATGGTAAGAAAACAGCTTGTTCAATGCCTGTTCCTTGGCAGCCCAAATTCCTTGTAGCCTCCGGCAGCAACATGAGAACATTTGTATCTCCCAAGTCAGCAGAGACAAGAGCAGAGCCTTGTGTCTTAATTATTTTGATGCTATTTAGGTGGGGCCTTTTGAGGCATGTTGAACCCTGGCTCTTTCATAGCACCCCTTGCTGTGAATTCAAAACTGGTTATTGACTCTTCAACCTTCAGCCTTGAGAATTTTTGTGAGGCTTTTTTGGTCCTTTAATTTTCCTGAGTGCTCACACAGATTGGTACAGCCAGCACAGCCACAGCACCTTCAGCACAGTTGGTAGAAGTTCTTATCATGTCCAAAATGGAGCTTGGCACAAGAGCTGGGTTTAAAGCTGTTGTACTTCTATCAGCAGTTATCACTTGGGCCTCTGCATTGCATCCAGCATGGCTTCTTAGGAGGGTCCTGAATCTTCCCTTTTGTCTTGAACAGAGGTTGTCTCAGAAATGGCAGGTGATCAACCAGCGAAACTTGCTCTGGTAAGCTTCCACCCTTTGATGTGAGAGTAAATGGGGATGGAGTGGGATGGAGCTTTGGTCTTTTACATGGCCCTTTGCCCAGGTAGCCCTGCCAGCACAAGGCTGGAAAACACTGCATTTACCCCAGTGGTGACTCATTCCTTGAGCTTGAGCAGAGGGGATGCTTTAAGACATGGGCTCCGCTCACACTAAAACCTGTTCTTCTCAGTGAGGATGATGCTGCAGATGACAACCCTGAATCTCAGGAGATGCTTGAGGAACAGCTGGTCAGGCTGCTGACCCGAGAAGTCATGGATCTCATCAGTAAGTGAAATCAAGTTAGGTCCCCTGGGATATTTGAGAAGTTTGCCTTTGGGACGCAAGGAGGAGTTTCTAAGCTTAACTATAATGGCCAGTAATATTTAACATAATCCACAGAAGCCAGACATGAGACAGTTAACTGTCAAAATCTTAGTTAAAACCTAGTAAGAGATCAACAAAAAATCTTCAGAAGGTGTTTTCTTCCTCTTGTTTTGTTAGCACTTAAGGCTCCCATGTTTCTGGCACTATGCCTGTAGGAGTCTAGGCCTCCTTTAGACTCTGGGTTCTCCCTTTCTGTGCACTAAAGCCCAGTATGGGACATAGATTGGTGGACAGCCTGAGTGTAGAGCAATTTTATTGCTGACAATTGCCATGTTTCTAGCCAGACAGAAGGGTGGAGCCCCTCAGCAGAGCAATCTCCCTTCTTAGTGTTCCCTTTCTCAGACATTGTGTGTTTGTCAGCGGGGCTTTGAGCAGAGAGGCTAGGATAACTGACTTGCAATAGAGTTTACCACTCCTCAGAGCCTTTTATCTCCTTTCTTGACTGGCTTTGTTGCCTTAAGGTGGTGGTCTCACTTTACAAGCTTTAAAATTGTTTTGCACATCCCTGGTTCTTGGTAGTTCAAAGCAACCACTGTGCAGCAGGTTCTACTGTGGGAAGATGCTGTGGGTGGGGTGTTACTGTGTTAGAGTGGGGGAGCTTGAAGCAGATGTGAGTCCACAAGGTCTGTTGGATAATTCTGGCATGTTCTGTTCCCTTCTCTGAACAAAAACTGTTTTTGCAGCTGTCTGCTGTGTTTCTAAGAAAGGTGTTGAGCATAACACTACTGCTGCTGTAGATGGAGACGGTGAGTAAATGCCTTTTCTGCCCTTGGTGTATACAAGCACTTTGCCCATTTCTTCATGCATTTCTTGAGGGAGAGACTGGCTTGCTGCTGGACATTCTGTGAGAGGGGTATAGGTTTGGTAAGAAGCCTTTGGCTCTGCCCATGAGAGTGTCTCTGAGTGGGGCCACAGAAAAACCCAGTGTAGCCCAGGAACAAACGTGCTGTAGGGTTCACAGGTAGCATGTTGGAGTAACTGATTCTTAAAGTACCAAGAAAAGAGTTGAGGAGAAAAGAGGGGGTCTGCATAGTCCTCTTGAGAGCTGGAGGCAGCTATTTGGGTGCCCTTCCTGCCCCGCAAAGGGTGGGTGCTTTCTGCTTGGAATGTTCAGCAAGCTGTGCCAGCCTACCAGTTCTGTGCACTGGCTCCCAGTTCAGTTCTCACTGGGCCTCCTCGTGTCTCCCTCAGTCACTGGGAGGCCATGTTCACAGTGCTGCTTTTTCTCTGCTCTGCAGATGATGAGGCGATGGCCACGGAGGTGACTCCCCCTGCCAGCGCAGAGCTCACTGAGCTCGGCAAGTGTCTGATGAAGCAAGAGGTAAGAACACGTGCTCTGACTCCCACCATCCTTCCTCTGAAGTCTTTGTCATGCTTATCTATGGTGCAGCCAGATGCTGCTACGGGGGTCTGGGCTGCTTGAGCGTTCCCCAGTGTGAGCACCTTCTCTTGGGAACATACATGTTTTTTAAGGGCCTTGTTAATGGTTGCAGAAGCCACAAAGCCAATGGGGGTTGGGATCCAGTGTAACATGCAGCTACAGAGTTTCAGCCCTTCTGCAGGTGAGGCTCTGCCTCCATCCTGGGCTCCAGCCTTCGTGAGGACCAACATCACCCAGCAGGTTTGTTTTGTTTTGTTTTTCTGTAAAATCTACCAGAGTTGGAGCAGGAGCCACAGTGTTAAGAGAACCCACTGTGCAGAGTACCTTCATCCTGGTACCCTGGTACTCTGCCTCTCCTTTGGACTCCTCAAAAGCTCTCTGAAAGCTTTTGCAGTGATTTGAGAGTAGCAGCTGATAGGAGTCCATGGGTGCTTCAGGGCCTTTCCAGGGGAGATGAGGGAGCAGGTTTGCGTGACATTGGTTCCTCAAGGCTATGATGGTGCACACTGGGTGCCTTTGAGCGCCTTCAGCTGGAGCAGCAGCAGCATGCAGATTCTCATAAGATAGCCCTGAGGAGCTTCTGCAGAGACCCTGGATTTATTCTTGGCTCTCTTCAGGTTTGAATGCTCTCTGACTGGTTTCCCTCTGACTCCTTTTCAGGATGTTTGCACCGCAGTGCTGATCACTGCCTACACATCCCTTTCCTGGAAGGACACCTTGTCCTGTCAAAGAACCACAACACAGCTTTGCTGGCCGCTGCTCAAACAGGTACCTCTGGGAGGAAGAAGGTATCAGTTCTGGCAGGGTTGGGAGAGGAAGTTTTGACTATAGGAAGCAGCATGGCTTTTTCACCCCTGGGCATCTTCTCCCTCGGGAAGACAAAGCTGCAGAAAGTCAGTCGTGTATCAATACCCTGCTTCTGTGCTGATAGTGCCTCTTCCCCAGGTGCTTCCAGGGAACCTCCTGCCCGATGCTGTGTCCTGGTTTTTCACAAGCGTGCTGAAGGGCTTACAGATACATGGGCAGCATGATGGCTGCATGGCAGCTCTTGTCCACCTGGCTTTCCAGATCTACGAGGCCTTGGTGAGAAACCCTGCACTTAACCCAGATGCAAGGCTGTCTGGGGAGTAGTGAAAACCTAATCCCATGCCTGCTTGGGAAAGGGCAGAGGAGCCAGTGACCTGCCCAGGGAGGGCAGGGCTGCTCCTCCAGCAGAGCTGTGTTAACTGGACTTCTCCCTGCAGCGTCCCCGCTATGCTGAGCTGAAGGCAGTAATGGAGCAGGTCCCAGACATCCAAAGGGACTCTTTGGAGCAGTTTGACTCAAAGCTTCTCAACCCAACACTGCAGAAGGTGGCAGACAAGCGCCGGAAGGATCATTTCAAACGCCTCATTGCAGGTTGCATTGGGGTAGGTGATAGCCTGGAGGAAAATGAACCTGTTTCATGCCTGTACCCTGTAGAAGTGACAGGTGGACAACCTGCCTGCCTCTCCCCAGCACCCCGCTTCCCAGCCAGGAGACTATTGCAGAATCTTCTCAGTTTGTTCTCTCTCTTCAACCTGGAGGTACAGCAGGGATGGCAGCACAGACTGAGCAGCCCCTCCCACGGTGGCATCTCACTGAGGAGCAGGGGGTACCTTCCTTGCACAAGGGTGCCTGGGGAACAGGGTGTTAATAATGTTTGAAAGAAGTTGCTAGGTGGGCGCTGTGGAGATGGTGGCATTGGAGCCTGGTGGCAGTGAATTAGAAGCTGGGGAGCTGGTGCACTGGTGGTTACTTCAGTGCCTTGGCACTTGGGAAAGACTAGGCCTGAGATTCCCCAAGATGCAAGGACAGGGTCTGAGCCTAGGGATTGCTCAGGATCTGGGGTCTGCCTCTGGGCTGAGTGGGGGTATGAAGGCTGTCATGACTGATGCCTGCCTGTGTTTATCCTCTGCAGAAGCCCCTCGCAGAGCAGTTCCGCAAGGAGGTTCATATCCGGAACCTCCCATCTCTCTTCAAAAAAGTGAAGCCATCGCTGGAGACGGACACACTAGAAAATGAGGATGGAGAGGGCCTCACTACACTCTTTGAGCCCTGAGCCTGGGATGCTGCAGCCATCTCCTCCCCTATCTTATATTTTGTCTCTCCTCATAGTAAGCACATTAGATTCTCCTTGTCATTGCCTCCACAAGCATTCATCTGAATAAAGCCCCTTACGGGTCCTGTCCCGTTCTCTTCCCTGTACTGGGATGGGGCCTGCAGTGGCATTTGAACCAGTCTATTAAGCTTTCCCTGATTCCTTCTCCTCTCCTCCGTTGGATGAGCACTGTTAGACCTCTGCTTCTCTGCAAGGTGGGAGCTGAGCCCATAGGCTCCATCAGGTCATGTTATCACCACTCTTGCTCCATCTCTTCATCCACTGGGGCTTAGGCTTAATGCAGAAGGCAGAGTAATGTGCCATGCAAAAAGGGGCTACCCTCATCTTCCTCTGGGTGTTAGCAGCCAGTCTCTGTAGGGAGCATATCTGACACTCCTGTCATGCTGTCAGCACTTGTACCTAGCAGACTGGTATTCTAATGGATTTGTTGCCCTCCAGGATGGTGAGCCTTGGGCTGAGGGCTGTGTGCCAGGAAGCCTAACAGTGCTCTAGGATCTCCCTCGAGATCAGCCTTTCTAAGGTGTAGCTGCTCTCTAGAAAGAGGCAGACACCATCATATATATGTATACATATATGATCACACAGCTTGTTCTACCCAGAGCCAAATGGAAGGCTTTTACTTTTTGCCAGCCTTTCTTCTACATCTCTCAGGGGGAGCAGGACAGATTTTTTTTTTTTTTTTTTCTTGCTACCATGCCCTGTAGACTAGAACATGGCCAGCACAGGGCACACAAAATCTGGACCAATCTCTGAAGCACCTGCAAACCATAAGGGATCTCCTCACCCTGTAGCTGTGGAGGTGATAGTAGCCTGTGTTTTTACCCAGTCTGTTACTTCTCAGAGAATTGCATGGTGGGGGGGAAGGGGTGGGGTTAATACTGCAGTTTACAGGGTGGGAGCCAAGTCAGAAGCTGGGTTTTCAGATGAGGTGAGACTCCATCAAGCCACTCCAGTCTGCAAAACTGGTTCTTCATACATGAAAGATGGTTCACTCAGTCTATCCCAGCATTAGTGCAGGAGCTGGGAAAGTGTGTCCAGAGGTAGCTGGCAGTTTTGGCCTGGAGGAGACAGAACAAGTAATAAACTGTGGCAGGCAGAGAAGGTGGTGACTCCGCTTGGACAGAATGGACAGAAAAGCTGGGGTTGGGAGGGGTGAGAGTACAGAAATGAAGAGCAGGTCTTGGGAATCCACCTGCATTCTTGCCCCTGCTGTTCCACCAGCACCCTCCACGTTCCTCTTGGTCTCAAACTTTTTTAACCTCTGAGTTAACATGGTTCCTGGCTCTTAGCAAAGGCTGGGTGTATTTATTGTGTTGTGGTATTTTTAACATTCTGTGACTTCATGCTAGACACAAGGGGTTTTTTTAAAATGGTTTTTAGAACCTTTTTTGTAGGAATGTTTAAATCCGAAGCTGTCTCTGAACTGGTTGTGTTACACATCTGAATGTCAGTAAAGCTATTCCAGTTTCATACACACAGTGTCATGTTTCATTTATATTATTTTACTTGTTTTAGTAAAATTGGAGGCTGTCCTTCTGAGGATTGTTCACTCCTTATTCCAGCTACCAAAAAGGGAGCACCTTTGCTGGTAGTCAACATACATTATCAGGGAAGAGATACATAATAAAATTAGAAAACAAGAGAAAAATTGCATTATAAAGTATTTCTTTGTCACAGTGGGTTTGTATTAATTCCCCATCAGCCAATAGGTCCCAGTTCTCAGCTTGAAGGGTACATGTTGCCAAAGCAAAGCCCTCTGGCATGGGTATTTCAGGGTAAGTCCCATAAAGCAATATGGGAAATGCACAAAGCAATAGCACAGAAAGGTGCAGATGGCTGCTGAAACAGCCTCTAAGCCTAGCACTAGCTCTTGCTGGGAGGAATGGTGTCCTGTGAGGGTTCTCTAGTTTAGCCTTAACTCTCTTAGCTGATCTTCTCAGTAACAGGGGCAGGTGAGGCAGCCATTGCCTTTGGTCTGTCCCCTCATCTGATGAAGGTTACATGAAAGGTCTCAAAGTAAGCCCTTAAAGAAGTGGGCCAGAGCAAGATCAATCAATGTAAGTTTGTTTTTATTTTATTAAACTTTTTTTCCAAGGTCCCAGCTGTAATCCAGCTCACCATGGAAGCTCCTTCAGCTTGTTTTACCTGAAAGGATCCACCTATAAATTATTAACACCTACCTGGTGTTGGTGAGAAACTAACCACAGTCCTGATGGAATGGAACTCTCAGTGCTTATGCTGGTACTGGGCCTGCACCCTGTGTTCCTCATACACGGAAGTCAGGTACTGCACAGCTGACCAGTCTTCAGTTTTAAGCAAGCAGAAAGCCCTGGGGAGAGAGGAGCTCTAACCCAGGTTACAGGATACCCAGATCTCATCTTCCCCATGTTCCCTTCTAAGGGTAAATGGACAAATGACAGCCTGTGGGATGGGTTAAGTAGCTAAGCTCCCTCTGAAAAGAAGCTGAGGTAGACAAGTCAGCAAGCTGTGAAGCTACTGAAACAAGAGCAGCCCAGTATTGTACCACAGAGGTGGTTGGGCTGGAGACTAATAATGACCATCTAGTTCAAACACCACCGTAACCACCCCCTGACCACTGCTGTGGGCTGGGGCATGTGGCAATAATCAGGTTGCTCAAGGCCCCATCTAACCTACTCTTCAACACATCTAGGAAAAGAGCATCCACAACTCTGGGAAACTTGTTCCAGTGCCTCACCCCCACACTCATTGTGAAAAACACTGTGCCCAATTTAAATTGGACATAATTTCTTCCCCAGATAAAAAACCAACAAAACAAAAAGTGCACCAATGAGTAACAGCATCAGGCCATTTGGACCACAAGGCTTCTGAGCAGCAGGCACGGGGAACAGGTGCAGTGAGCTGAAAGCTGCAAGGCACACACACATCAGTGTGCCATGAGGAATGGCACCCCTGCTGACAGAGCCCTCACTGGAGATAAGGCTGCCCTCTTCCAGTTTAAAACTGCTGCCTCTTGTCCTGTCACTACAGGCACTGGTAAAAAGTCTTTCTTCCTGTCCCCTTTATATAGTGAAATGTCACAATAAGGTCTGGCCAGAGACTTCTCCAGGCTGCACAACCTCAACTGTCTTTCCTCACAGGAGATGTGTTCCGTCACTCTGACAGTACAGCCTTTTATCTCCCAAATTAAACTATCCAAGAGATGCTTTAAGACACCTCAAAAATAGTCCTACACCAATACTGACATGTTAGATCTCACTGACGAGCTGCAAAGGCTTTTGCTACACTGGTATATTAGTCTTCACATAATGCATACAATCTAAAATAAATGCTATTAATCTTCAGATCTGCTGCTGCCACTTCCTTCTCTGTGTATGACCCTCTCAACAATTGTGAACAACACAGGAGACAGCTGTAAAGAAAAGCCTTTATTTTGGTGCATCTCCTCACTGAGGCTAATTACCAACATAAAACAAATTAAAAGAGATGGTCACGGGACTCTTAACAACCATCTCAAACCTCTCGCCTATGGACGAGGCATCACCCCTGCAGGCAGACGTGGGAAGCCCAGAACAGCAGTGCAGGGCTACACTTCCCAGCTACAGCTTGGTCACTCCATAGGCACAGAGTCCAGCTCATTCAGGAAACGCTGACACTTCCCCATCAGGATCTTGATGGCTTCGCTCACCAGCACATCTGGAGGCAAGATACCCGTTGACTCCACTGAAACTGCACAGAGACACAAGTCAACACAGCCACCAGGCAGCTTCAGCTACACATGGCTCCAGCATTTCTGTCGCTTGCCTTCCCTTACACTGCATTTCTGACAAGCCAAATCTTCAAGGGCAGAGGAGAAGGGGTTAGATTTTCCAGCAGGAAGCACAAGCACATTCAATCCCAAAGCAACACCAAAAGACAACCTCAGTAGCCACTGGACTATGAATGCATGAATACTGACGGGGGGGGGGGGGAAAGGCACAAACCTAGCTGTACAAGCTGGCCAATCTCTGCTTGTTTGCACAAGCCACAGCAGGGCCCTACGTGCTGTGGAAAATGGGGCACTTACAGATGTAATGGTTTCGGACTCTCGCCAGGCGCACGAGGTTTTTGAGACCCTCATGACGGAAAACTTCTCTGCTGAATGTGTCCAGCCGGGCATTGGCCACTCTGGCCACCCTTTTTCCTAAAGGGGAAAAGATGAAACAAGCTGGGTGCCTGCTGCAAGTCAGTGCCTCGTGGGCACAGCAGCTGCTTACTCCTCAAACATGCACTCGTCCCATCAGCAAAGGCAGTGAAGCCAAGATAAAGAACTGGCGCATCTGCAGCATGAAACTTCAAACTGATAGAACCAGTCTTCCTGAACTGCTCCATGCCACACCCAAAGCTTGTATGTACCCCTAGACAGTATAAGTCTTGTCCACGCTCATCTGCTGGAAAGCAAGCTCAGTACCCAATCTTACTGAATAGTACTGGAAGCTGCAGTGAGCAGCTGCAGAGCTCTGTGGACAGGCACCCGATGCCTCAGCATTTCAGGAAGAGTCCAGTTCATCACCCAACACATCTGCATGAGACAGCCACTGATCTGTTAACAACTTTAGGCTCAGAATAACATGAGTGGTTCCTGAGCAGCAAGGAAACATCACAACATGGTTTTTGTCTCTGCGAGGTTTGGCTCTAGTCTCTAATCAGTCTCTGCTAAGACTTGAAAGGAACAAGGCACTTAAAGCAGGAAAAAAATTACCCTTGATATTCTGGATTTCAATGACTCCAGGGGAAAAACACTTCTGCAACTTCTCAGCTGCCTCGTCCTCAACAGGCTGCAGCAGAGTAATATCAGGAAGCAGTCGATAACTAGCTGTGGCCACGGGAGAAAATTTGGCATGATCTTTACCTGCATGAAGAGTTAAGAGTCAAGGACAGGATGAGGGCAGGCCTTGGGAAGTGAGAGTGTGATGATGCTGGGACCCAAAGTTCCAGGTGCAGATCAAGTTCTCCACCCATTCCCTTCACACAGCCGTGATCTAGTCCAAGCACCCACACTCCCCTTCCCACTGCCCCAGGCCACCCATGCCCACAACTCACCTATACCCTTGACACAGTGCATAAGAACATCTATTTCCTGGCCAGGTCGCAAGAGTGCAATGAGGATGTCATCATGAACAGGTCGGAAATCAGCATCTGGAAAGAGGTCTGTCTGATTCCCCAGGGGCACCCACGTCATATGTTTACTGTACACTGCAAAGAGAAGCACAAATATCAGCCTGATGCTGCCTCAGAACAGGTCACTGACTGTACAGGACTGGATATGGTGAAAAATAAGTTTAGTAGAATGAAGGAATCGACTCCCTCTGCTCACAAAGCTGAGAGAACAGACCAGAGCTGTCTCCCAGGATTAAAAAAGGAAAAAAAACCAAGACGTATTTTTAGGAGATATCTCACCTTTGTGATTCAAATATATCTCATTAGGATCAGATGATTCCTTGGCTGCCTGAGGGTTTCGGCTGCATTTTATTTTCAGCTGGAACTGTAGAGTATCAATTTCTGTGCCTTCTTCATCTCCTAGGAAGGGAAAAACCACATGAGCCTCTACAGAGTCACACTTCTGTGAAGACACTGAGATGCTGGCATTATGTCCAAAGAAGGGTGAAGGTTCTAGAGAACAAATCTTGTGAGGAGCAGCTGAGGGAACTGGAGTTATTTAGACTGGAGAAAAGGAGACTCTGGGTTAGATCTTATCAGTCGCTACAGCTATCCGAGAGGAGGCTGTAGTAAGGTGGGGGGGAGTCAGTCTCTTCTCCTGAGCAACAAGAGGAAACGACCTCAAGTTGTACCAGGGTAGGTTTAGGTTGGATATTAGGAAAAAAAATCTTCACAGAAGTGGTTGCCAAACATTGGAACAGGGTGCCCTGGGAAGTGGTGGAGTCACCACCCCTGGAGATGTTTAAAAGATGTATAGATGTGGTCCTGAGGGCCATGGCTTAGTGGTGACCTGGCAGTGCTGGATTAATGGTTGCAGTTAATGATCTTAGAGGTCTCCTCCAATTTAAACAACTATATTATTCTATCCTATAATTTTGCTCAGTTTACATGACCTAGATTTCCTTCTTTGGGGTAAATCTTAAATACTTCTTTTTGATCCAAGAGCCTCACCTTGGTTTCTGTATTCGAAGAGTCGAGGATCAGCTTTAATAGGGATGAGGCCCAAGCGATGAGCCAGAATTTCATCCTGCACAATGGATGTGTTGTTGTACACAAAGACTTTCTCTACAGCCATCGTTGGCACCTCAGGGAGATGAGAGATCAAGTCAGCATGACAGACGAACTACACACCAACAGAATATCCAGCTAGTGTCCCTTCTCTCCCATAAATAACTGCCCTGAAGACTTTCAGTTGTATTTCTGCCAAGCCCGGCCACCTAATATGCCCTTACACCCAAAATACCCTTTTCCCCATTTAAATTTTTTAAAACGAATGATTAGAAGAGGTGAAGAGCAGGCTGATCCAGGGGCAGTACCAACAGCACCCTTACGAGCAACAAGCGCTATCGCTCACGCTGCTAAGGCACTAATTTCTGCGGGCTCCTGGCACAGCTGCAGAACCAATCTGCACTTCCAGAACCAGAAACCGTCCACAGGGGCTGACATAACCCAGGACCCGCCCACCCGGGCTCCTAGGCCGGCACCTCGAGGCCTTCTCCGCAGCTCCCCTCACCGTCCCCGTCCTCCCCACTCCCTTGGCGGTACCTCAGCGAGCAGGATGCGGCGGAAGGCGTTGGCGATGGCGGCGTCGATGCCCACCATGTCGAACTCCAGCGCGCCCTCCTCCTCGCGGATAACGTCCACACGGAACGCCTGCAAGGGCCCAAGAGCCGCCGGTCACGCCGGATGCGACCCGACCCGACCACCGGCACAACCGCCCCGGCCGCCGGCGGCGCTCACCCACCTCCTCGAAGCGCCGCTGGTCCCAGGCGTCATCGTAGCCGGGGTAGTTGCCGGGGAAGTCGGTGGTGTGAACCTGCGAGGAGGCAGAGGCGGGGCCGTCAGGGGGGCCCGGAGCCGGGCGCCCTCCCTCGTTCCGCCCCATGCCGCCCCACTCACGTTGCGGACGCCGAACTCTCCCAGCACCACGCGGTCCCGCATCTCGTCGGTGACCCGCTTGGTGGCCATGGCCGCTGCCAGCGGGGAGTGAGGGTGGGCGGTTCTCCCCGCCACGTGACGGGCCTCTACCCGCCCACGCGTGGTCTCGCCGCTCCTGGGGAGCACGGCGTTCCCTTCCTACCGCCGGCTGGGCTGGGATTCCTGCAGCAGCGCATCCCGCACCGCTCTCCCCGCTACCTCTGCTCGCTCTCCCGCCGTTCCCTGACGCCGCTGCGACCTCCCCGGCCCTGCGCCACACACAAGATGGCGGCGGCGTCCGCTCGCCTAACTCGCCACCTCGCGAGAGCGCGGGGGGTCCCCTCCGCTGCCGACGTCACATCCGAGTTCCCCGCCGCTGGCGAGCGACGGCAGCAGCCAGCGCGGCGCCCGGGCCGGGCACCATGTCCGCGCCGGGGGCGGCGGGCAGCGGCAGGAGCGGCGGTACCGCCGCCGACTGGGGCGGCTTCGAGGACAACATGCAGGTGGGACCGGTCCGGGGGTGGTGGCGGCGGCGGCGCTGTAAGGCCGGGCTGAGCGGGCACTAATGCCGTCTGCCCCGGCGCAGGGTGGAGGTTCAGCCGTCATCGACATGGAGAACATGGACGACACGTCGGGTTCCAGCTTCGAGGACATGGGGGAGATGCATCAGCGCATGAAGGAGGAGGAGGAAGAGGAGGCGGAGGGCGAGGCGGGGGCCGGCGAGGAGGAGGACGGGGAGTTCCTGGGCATGAAGGGGCTGCGGGGGCAGCTGGGCCGGCAGGTGGCCGACCAGGTGAGTGTGTCCCCAGCCGCCCCTAGCCTCGCGGGGCCCGGCCTGCCCGCCTGCTCGCTGCTAGCTCCCTTCTCTCCACAGATGTGGCAGGTGGGGAAGAGGCAAGCCTCCAGGGCCTTCAGCCTCTACGCCAACATCGACATCCTCAGGCCCTACTTCGATGTGGAGCCCATCCAAGTGCGAGCCAGGTGGGCAGGGCCTAGGCTGGGCCATCTCCATGGGGGGGCAGGGGGGCAGCGGCTTCTTGCCGGTAGGAAGCTGGCTGCTCCTGTAGAGTGAGCAGGCTGAGGTGGACTGCCAGCCTTGCAGGAAGGCTCAGGTATGGGGACACACTGCGCTTTGTCCTGCTCTCTTTAATGAGGTTACTCAGGAGGTGTGGCAGCCCTGTCACCCAGCATTGCCGCTTGGGGCATAACAAAGGGCTTTGAGGTATCTTAGCCTTTTAGTATTCACAGCTGCATCATGTGGCTTCTGTTGGGTTTGCAACATGACTGTGCCCCAAAAGGGAAAGTATTGTTGGACTGGATAAAGAAAGATGTAGTTCCTTCCTGCTGTTCTGTCACAATGAGCTCTTCTTTATGGGTGGATAATTCATAATTTTCACTGAATCCTCCCCCAGCAAGGTTAACCCACAGGCAGTAAGGTTCTTCTTCTCTAGTTACCTTCTGTGACCCTTTAGAAGGAAACTCTGTCCCCCAAGGCCTGTGATGACAGCAGAAAACACTGGCAATGGGTGTGTAGCATGTTTTACTTTTGAAACATTCTGTTAACGAAGTGTCCTCCTTGCTTCTGCTGTAATTTCCTGCCGTGCTGTGATGCAGACTGCTGGAGTCCATGATTCCTGTGAAGATGATTAACTTCCCACAGGTGAGTTCCCTTTTGCAGAATCAGACTCCATGGCCCAGTGTCCCACAGACACTTTGTAAACTAAAGTAGTCCATGTTGCTAAGGACTTTAGTTTGTTAGGTGTTCATCTCCTTGAAAAAAGTACTTTCCTGGGGTCATTACAAACCTCAGTATGCTACCTTTAGTGCTGGTACAGTTCTAGACCTCTAGACTTCACATATGCCAAACTCCTCTTCTGGTTGATTGACATCAGCAGTCCCTTGCTGTTACTTCTCAGGTGGCTAGCTGATAAGCTTCATCCAGGGCATTTCTCACATTGCTTGGGATGGAAAGCCTGGCATTTGGGAGTACTAACCAAACTTTCCTTGGTGTGTCTCCTCCTGTAGAAGATTGCAGGCGAGCTGTATGGACCACTTATGCTGGTTTTCACACTGGTGGCCATCCTTTTGCATGGGATGAAGACTTCGGACACCATCATTGTACGTCGAGTCTCAGTGATAAGTTGTGGTTTGACTGCTTGCTATTACAACACAAAAAATGGAGTGGATACCTCTTCCAGGACTGAGTAACATCTTGCTGTAAAGCAGATTGATTTGAGGCAGAACCTGTTGGTTCGATGATGGGAGGAAGGATGCATCAGAAAATCCTGACGCCCTGCTGCTGAAAGAGCTGGGATGTAGCTCATGAGCCACCCTGAATGCTGCTAGCCAGATACTTTATAATGCCTAGAAAGGCTCTGGGACTCTGTGAGGTGGAATTTGGGTGCTGGCAGGTCACTTCCTAATGCTGATGCTGTCTCCACAGAGGGAAGGCACACTGATGGGCACAGCCATTGGCACCTGCTTCGGTTACTGGTTGGGTGTCTCCTCTTTCATCTATTTCCTGGCGTACCTGTGCAATGCACAGATCACGATGGTGCAGATGCTGTCACTGTTGGTATGTACAGATGGAGCTGTCCCAAGATGCAGGCTGGCTGCAGCTCTTTCGAGAACAGGAAAAGTCCTTGTAAATCAGTGGTTCCAGATAACTTCACTGGGACAACCTGGAATTCCAGGATGCTTTTCTGACCTGCAGTATCCCAGGCGCAGCGACAGCGCAAAGGGGCGGTTCCTTTGTGCAGGTCTCCTGCTTTGCACTTCCTGATCCGAGTGCCTGCTGGTAAAAAACCCAGGAGATTCCAAGTTCTCTACAATCAGAGGTTCTTTGCTGTTTTCCAAATTGCTGCAAAATTTCACATCCCTGTGAATCCTTCTAACAGATTACGTGGGTGTGATCAGCTGTTAAAATTGTCATGCTGGTTGCCTCTTTGTCATTGAGTGAGCGGGTTGGGAAGCTTTGCTTAGGTGACACGTTGCAGGAATAGGCTGCTCATGTTCTTGATCAGAGGTGTTTTTTGTGGGACTGACACTTCTAACATGGACACTTTTGTTTTGACAGGGTTATGGTCTTTTCGGACACTGCATTACTCTCTTTGTCACTTATAATATCCACTTCCACTCTCTCTTCTATATCTTCTGGTTGGGTGTTGGTGGACTTTCTACACTACGAATGGTAAGGGACAGGTAGTCTGGGGCTCTCCTTTTCTGGGGACAAAAAAGGGGAGGGAAGTGTTGTTTGCTTGCTGTTCTTTAGGCCTCATGGTTCATTTCACAGCCAGTCAGGCTGCTGTGAAGAATAGCCTGACACTCCTGGGTCACTTGGCCCCTGGTGCATGGAGGTGATGCTTGGATTAATATCTTCACCCATGGTAACAGCTGCAGGAGGTTTACTCCCTACAGCTCTTGCTACCATGGACAGTCAAGCCTGAGCATCCATCACTCTTGGTGAGACTGGGCAAGGTTCACCTGCATGAAACAAAGTCAGATTATTCTGAATTTGTGATGTAAACTGTGAAAAAGGCTGTAAGCACTATTTCCACTGGCTGTTGCTACTTGGCCCATCTTCCTGTGTACTCCTGACTGCAGTACCAGAGGCTCAGGTAGCAGCTGCCTTGTCTCTAATCTCCACCTCTTTCCCAGGTTGCTGTGTTGGTGTCACGCACCGTGGGGCACACCCAGCGGCTCATCCTGTGTGGGACCCTGGCTGCTCTGCACATGCTTTTCCTCCTCTACCTGCACTTTGCTTATCACAAGGTGGTAGAAGGTAAGCAAGAGAGATATGAAGACATATGCTGTTAGATCTGGTGGAAGAGAAGCTGCTTTTTGCTGTCTCTGAGTGAAAGGATGGAAGGTTTGGATCTGACCCAAGGGCATCTGTGCCAGTTTCCAACCCACAAATGACCAGCACTAGTTTCACTAGAGGAAGCTGTTGAAAGTAGGGCAGCAGGTACACACGGGGTAGTTTCTGTGTGCTGAGTCTTGGTACATAAGGTGTCAGCTGTGAGGCAGGACACTTTCCCCCAGTAAAGTGTAACAGCACTGACTCTTCTTTCATGGAGATGTTCAGTCCCTTCCTGAATCTTGCTGAAGTCAGGTTGCTTTTCTCTGATAGGAAATGTGTCATAAGTCTTTTCCTTCTTGATGTAATACCTTTTTTTTTGTCATGTGTTGTATGACACAGAAGCTACATTTTCCTCAGTTGGTGGTGTTTATGAGGCTTTACATGTTCAGGTCTCCTTTCTGTGTCTCTCTTTTCTCCTAACAAAGTCTTGATCTCCTTTAAAAAAAAAATAAATAAATCTTCCCCCACCCCATTACTAGAGACTTTTCAGATCCCTAAATATGCACTTCTGCAAGCCTCTTGATGAGTTTAAGCAGCCAGACCTGTTTATGGTACTTTAGCTAAATCTGTGTGATTTGGGGTTATAACATCTCATTACAAGTCCTTTTAGATATAAATACTGATTTTTCTTGGATCCATTCATACAGTGAAGATTCTGAGCCCTGATCTGCAGCTTTTCAGCAGATGAAATAGGATCAAATACACTCCAAGCAATTTTCTTCAAGGCACAAGAAGACTGATTACCAGTCTTGAGAGGGTTATTGACAGGGACTGGAAGACACTTGCAGTGGTACGCGTGTTTACTGCCAAGCATGGTCTATGTTTGCACTGAAGTGCTAAAAATTTCACATTGCACCCCCAGCTGCAGCTCCTGATGTGACTCTGCAAGTGTATCTTGGGATGAAAGCATACAGTTGTTCTAAGAGCAGGATCTGTGCTGGGATGAGGTGGGGAAAGGATTTTATCCATCTGCCTTGGCAGAGAAGCATCCCTGGCAATGTCTGCATTTGGTGGGATCATTTGGAGACTGGATCTGGCACCCTGAAAGTTGGAATTTATGTTCCTCTTGGGAACATGCAGTTTCTCTGCCCCAAGGACAAGCTCTAATCTAGACCCTGCAGTCTCTGGATGGAGGTGTTCAGTGCTGTTCAGTCTCTGGGGCTAGCTGTCTCCTCCCATTGCCTGCAAGTGCTTTGCATGTCCTGGGCCCTGCCACCATCAACCACTACCTGGCCAGACTGAAGAGAAAGAAGAAATGTGCCATCTATGTCAGAACTAACTTTTGCCATTCTCCCCTTTTTTCTGTCCCCTGCAGGTATCCTGGACACATTGGAAGGACCCAACGTGCCACCCTTTCAGAGAGTTGCCCGAGACATTCCAGTTATTTCCAATTCTGTATTGAACACAACAGCCAAAGCCATTGCATTGACCCTGTAGTTCCACAGACTTGGACTTGCTTCCTTCACTACTTTTGGGGCTGCACAGGGCCATCATAATCTGCTGCCTCTTAAGAACAGGCCAGAACAGCAGGAAGAAGACTTGGTTTTATTTTCTTGGCCCTGTCCTTTGGGTTGCAGTTTTGGGCAGCTGGGCAGACTGCACCTCAGTAACTCAGAACTACTACTCTCTTACCCCACCAGGCTGTCTTGAGTAGAGTGGTCCTGTTGCCTGTATGTTTAGCTGGGATTTCCCAGTGCAGTTTGTCCCTCACCCCTCTTTCTGCTTGCTGATGTAACCCCAGGGGGTATCTGCCCTGTTCCTGTCCTGAAGAGGGAAGAATTAAATTGATGTTGGTGCTGAAAGATGTCTTATGTTTGAGCCTGCTTGTGTAATGGGAGACTTACACCTTTATCTGCCCTGTCCTGTAATCAAAGCAGGATTCTTTGCAATTTGCTGCTGTCCTACTTCAGATTTTCTGTGGCCTGACTTGGGCAACTTTTCCAACACCCAAGAGACACGGGGACTGCAGTTTCTCAGGAGATTTTCAGGAACAGCACAATGTTTAACCACACGCTCTTCCTTGTCATGTTCCAGATTGATCCCTCTCTTTTGACTTGATCCAAGCTGCTATCTTACCTCACCATCCCTTCTCATCAGAAATGTATCTGTCCCCACATTTTCACAGCACTTTTTGTTCTTCTACCTACGTTGCTCTTGTGGGAAGTCAGTTTGGACTGCAGGGGCAGCATGTTTATGTGTGGTTTTCTGGGGAGATGTCTATTAAGAGGCTAGTTCAGCCCACCCTCATGCATTTTACTTTGATGTCTCCCAGCAGTGGGACTTTCACCTCATTGCTCTGAACAGGAGCTGCATCCTGCTCCCTCAGACACACAGTCTGCTGTGTGCTGTCAGGCTTTCCAAGCTGAGGCAAGGCCTCATTTCTGAAAGGAATTCTCGCCCCTTAAGAGTCTCTGGTAAACTTTTCTCCAGTGTTTCCATGAAACAAAGGGAGAAACAGGGAAGTGGTAATAAAGTTGGCACATTTATTTCCAGCATATTGCTGCAGGAAAGCTCCAGTAAAGATGGGGAAATGGAGCAGCCTAGCCTAGGCTTACTCCCACTGCAGTAACTCACAGCTGAGCAGTTCAGATGCAGCCTTCCCTCATTGCTCTAACTTGTACTGTTGCAAGAGTGGAAAGCTATTAGCTGAGTGATTTTTACCTTTTTTCTCCCTTTAGCTCTGGATGATTAAGGAATCATTCCTCAGAGAAGTTCACCCCTATGCTCAGGCTGAAAAAAATTCTAGGCTGCTCCCTCTTTCTTGGTGTACCCACAGGTTAGTCATGCACAAGGCAGATAGCACATCTGAGCTGTCCCTTTTGCTCTCTTGCTTGTATCTGTGGAAGAGGATGCATCTGTAGTGGCATTCGGACCAGTGCCAAGCTGCAATGAATGAGAGGAAGATAGTGCTGGCTGCTGTCAGGCTGGTCATCTGCTTCAGTTAAGACAAAAATGTCACTGGATAGGATTGGAGCATTTTCAGTCACAGACCTATTCTCCACAGTTTGCTTATTTTCAAATTCATAATTTATTCCCCTTCCAAGAGCAAGAAGCTAACAGACACATAGGTAACAGATATGTTCTCTCACTCTCTTCTCACACCCCTTGGGAAACTTTTATTTTGGCTGAGGAATGCCAGTCAGAGGAAGGTATTTGGGGGAATCAAATTTTTTATTTGGACTCATAGCCTCCATATTTTCTTTTTACCAATTGAACCACTTTAAGCTCCTAGAGTTTCTATTGCTTTCAAAGGGCAAAATGGAAGTGTTAGTTGGTAATGCTGAGTCTGGTATTTCCCTCCACAGGAGGTTGGTTTCTAATTCACACTTCTTGCCCTGGCAGCCTAGAACTGGTCTGTTTTTCTTGATGCAAGCTCACCAAGCACAGGCAGGGGGGAATGAAAGGAGAAAAGAGACAATTGTCACTAGACTAAGTCCAGCCAAGAAGAAAAATCTTTCTGTGCCAAGCTCTATCACTGCTGATCTACAGACACTGTTGGAGAAGAGCTGTGCTGCCATCCTGCGCCTCTCCACAGCCAAATCAGAGGGATGAAGCAGTGCCTGCACTCTCTCAAAGTGCTGGAGAGAGCAGTAAGCAAACTGTGCTCCCCCTGCACAGCTTGTGTGTCGTGTCAGCTGGGGACAGATGACCATGGTGACAACCAAACACTGTGCTGGAAGCTGTGGGGTTTGCACTGCTCCAGTTCTTCAGCCCTGATTAACTTTCTGTGAAGCAGCAGCTGGAAGCTGAACTCTTCTGTACTGCCAGAAATTCAGTACTCAGCTGAGAGCTTCAGCATCTCCTTTTGCTGACACAGAGGGATGCACTTTTGCAGGGAAATGCATGTGTGCTGCAGTACCAGAGAGCATGCGGAGCATGCAGCTTTAGTGAGTCCTTGTGGGAGGGCATCTCTGTGCTTACTCAACTACTCTGGTTATCAGGACAAGCTTCACAGCCCTATCGTGCCACGCTATCTCTGCCTTTGTTTCCTGACACAGCTCTTGCAGCAAATAAAAAATCGTTTTCTCTCTCCTTCCTCACAGCAAATCTGAAATAATTCCCCCCACCATCACCTCCCCCTTTTGAGGAAGGGTAGCTCTCTAAGAAGTGCATAAGCCCCTTTTTATGAAATATGGAATAAACACATAAAGCTTAGGAAGCAGAAGATAAAATTAAAGCATCCTGTCATGATTTAGGGTCAGGGCAGCCCAGACCAATAACAGACGCTCTCTTTTAACCTCCCTCTCTCCCCAAAGGGGAGTGAAAAGGAATAAGGGAGAGGGAGAGGCTTAGTGATTTGAAAAGGAAACTAGAACAATTTAATGAAAATTAAAGTAATAATTAAATATATACATATATGTACAAAGCCAGCACCAAACCCAAGCCCCCTGATGGTAATTACGTCACCCTCACTGATGCTGTGGAGGAGCTGGATTCTGACACCAGGTTTCAGGATCAGGATTGAAACGAGAGAGCAGAAAAGCAAGCAAGAGAGCCAAAGCAAGAGAGCTCTGCAGTACCTGAGAGTCCAACCCTTCTTCCAGTCCATCCTTGTTGCACTGATTGTCACCTTAGTTGTGGTTTGGGTTACAGGTAGGCTGTTTCATCTGCTGTTTGTTTTTCTTACTGTGTCTAGTCTCACTCTAGCTGCTCCTCATCCAGTATTTTTCTCTGATCACATGATAGCTCTTAATGGCATCAGTCTAGAGAGTCAATCTCTCATTCCCTGTGCCCCCATCAGGTACTACCTTCCTCATACCTGCTGGGTAACTGCACGTGACAAGGAAGCAATATCTAGTTCAGCACAAAATACCACTGCCTAATTGTCCTCCTCACAGCTCTTAATTAGGTTCAGTGAGCCAAAGCTCTGATCCATTAGGTCCTGTGTCACTTTTCCCAACGTATCTGAGCAAAAAGCGAGGTAAGATGCCTGTCTCCTCAATGTGCTCTTGCTCCTGGCAACAGGCAGTGGTGATGCCATCACTCGGGCATTTTCCTCAGTGCTTTGAGGCTGCTGCTGTCAATTGAAATGGGACACATCCCAAGGGCTCTCCTCCAAGCACCTTTCTAATAATAACCTATTTAATGAAACATGGGTTAGTTAGTGCCTGGTGGTAACTGCAAAGTTAGACCAAGTGCAGTCTTCCAGTAAACCTGTATGGATCAGTAGCTGGTATTTTCTTGGCCATCTTGTGTCTGCCACTGACATCCAGCTCTGCCCCTTGCAGCCCTCCAATACATAGGATTCTGTTCTCACCTAGACCATCTAATGTCATCTTGGAGTCACTCCTCTTTGAAAGCCATGGCTGGATGCTCACAGCTGTTGCTCATATCCCAACACAGATGTGTTGCCAGGCTGATGATCTGTTCTTGGCATGACCTGCAGTTACAGTTTCAAGCTCATGCACCCCTGTGCAACAGGAAACAGAGAGTTGTGTAGATAGCTCTAGAGGACAGCAATAGACTACTCAAAGGGTGGGTGACACCTACACTGTTAGATGCTGCAGCCAAAGTCTTAAGCTGTGATCTGAGTCTGACTTCTTATCTGCTGCTCCCCATGTCTCATTCAGGATGTGCAACCCTCAGCTTAGGTGACCTGCTCCTCTATTTCAGTGCAGGTGAACTGCTTCACATCCCACTCCACATCCTATTTTCACCCTCACTTTCCATCTCCTCTCTCCACTCTGTCCTGCAAACCAGGCTGAGAAGCCTGGGATTGTCCCTAAGTTGCCAACCAGACTGGAATTCACTTGAGCACTGCTATATGTGGCAGCTAGATTAGTTACGTGCAGAAAGCTGCCTACTTAGGCGGTTTAACCTAATTTCCACATCAGTGGCTTCCTTTTTCAGTTCAGTGGAGTTGAAAACACAGGGGCCCTGCTTCCTATTTCTCTCTAAGTACAGGATTACCCAGCCTGGGGAGGGGAAGAGAGGGGACAGATCCCTCTGATCCACATCTGTGAATTAGCAGGGGCTGAGTTATGCCCCTCACACCTCAGAGGTCAGGCTGAGTGCTGCAGGGATAAGGAAGTGCCTGTAGCACTACCCAACCCTCCACCTTTCACCAGCTGCCTGAAGTCCTGGGCTACAAGGAGTGGTTCACACCTACCTCACCACAAAGTCACAGGTCCAAGCCCGAGATGCAGCAGGTTTAAGTGTAAATGTTACCAAAGCCAGCAGAAAACTGCTGTTCCTCAGACCAAGGTGCACAGAGTATGCCACAGTCCAATGGCTTTGGCCACTTCCCTTGGGAAGATTTGGGATGGCAGGGAGAGCCCTTTCAGGGGCATCTCCCACCCTCCCTCACCCCCTCCTGCCCTACCTCGGTGCCTTGGCAGCGGCATCACCTTGGGGCGTCAGGTAGCAGCCGGCAGGCAGGAGCCAGCAGGCACCAGCGTTACCCTTCACGGGCTTCGAATGGTGCCGGGGGCCAAGATGGCAGCAGAGGACGCCGGGGTGGGATGGAGGTGCCCCCACGCCCGTCCTCTTCCAGGAGGAGGTGGCCCCGCCCGGCGAGGGGCTGGGTGCCGAAGGCGCCCCTCCCTGAGCGCTAGGAGGGCCCGGAGCGGCGGCGGGGAGCAGGTGGGGTGGGGTGAGGTGGGGCGGGGCGGCCCGGCAGGTGCGGGCGGAGCAGGACGGGGCGCGGCGGGTCTGCCTAGCCCCTGCCTGGCGCAGCGGCGCGGCGCGGTCCTGGGGATCTTAGAACCCGGCGCTGCTCCGGATTAGCCTTCGCCGATGGCCCCCCTGGGTCTCCCCTCCCGAGGAGAGGTAGCGGCCCCACTGGGTGGAGCGGTGCGGCCCGGCGGCCGCCGGTAAGACAGCGCGGTGACGCCTCCGGAGCCGTGGTGGGCCGGGCCGGGACTGCCCGGCGGCGGCGTTGACGGCGCTGTTGGCGCCCGCCCCGGCCCGGAGCGTGCAGCGCGGCTCCCTCCCGGCGCCCGTCCGCCGCGACGGGATCGGCGGGCGGCGGCGGGCGGCGGCTCCCCGAGCAGGGGGAAGATGCTGCCGGGGTCCATCCAGATCTCCGGGGAGACGCTGTCGGGGGCGGAGATCCGAGATATCTGCGAGAGCCTGCGGGAGAACTCGGTGCGGCTGCTGTCGCTGCGGGGCTGCCAGCTCTCCGAGCGGGACTTCGGGCACGTCTGCCGCGGTGTGGCCGATTCCCGCTCCCTCGCCCAGCTCAACCTCAACCTGGGCATCGTCTCCAACATCAACCGCGTCAAGCAGCTGGCCGAGGCCCTGAAGACCAACCGCTCCGTCCAGTCTCTCTTGTGAGTACAGTGGGGCGGGGGGCTGCGGGGGTGCCCCCGGCTCCCTCCCAGGCGGGGACGGGCCTTTCGGTGATTCGCAGCTCCCCGCCAGTGCCCGAGTTCAAATCTTGGAGGATAAACGCCCTTGACGTTGCAGAGGGTAACCCCGCACCCTTCACACGGCTGGGAGGGAGACACCTCTGGTCCCACCGTCTGGGCACGGTCCCGGCTTTCAGTGCCGGCCCCTCCATCCTGTTGCCCCGGTGGTGGGGGCTGCTCCTGCCCCGCTGGTGTCCCCTGCACCTCCTTGTCCTAGCCGGGAGAGGAGAGCCACTGTAGCACTCGGCTGATCCTCGCAGCAGAGGCTTCCCAGGGCTTTTACTACCCTGGGGTTAGGATTTGTCCTCCTCCTCCTCCTCGGTTCGTCTGCTTCTCCCTGCCCCTCCCCATCGGGTTAGTTAGCCCCCAGGAAGAAGGCTCCATAGTAATTTTCCCTTTTACCTGCACAGCCTCCATGGGAGTCCCCTGACAGATGCAGGCTTGGCCCTCCTCAACCCTGCTCTCTCCATCCACCCCTCACTGGTGGCTCTGGATCTGGGAGACTGTATGCTGGGTGATGAAGGCATCAACCTTATCTGTGGGCTTCTGCCACCTGATGGGGCCAAGTCCGGTAAGCACCAGGGGCCCGTGGGCTGCACAATGACTAGTGGAGTTCTCACATAGGGAGCAGATGCATGCGGCTGTAAATCCTCAGCCCTGGAGGAGGAAGGCTATGTAGTTTGCTTGGGCTGAGGAATTTCCTCCCCCAACTTCTGTAAAGCAGAAAAACCAAGCAATAGTGGAGTGGTTCCCTCGGGCAGGTAGGCATGGGCTTTCTGCTATTGATCTGGCCTGCTGCCAGTTTGGAGCTCAGAGACCAACAGGTTGCTTCTAGTTCATGACAGGAGCATTTGAAACCAGAAAAGGGGACAACTTGGCTTTTGAATTTATTATTTTGCATTTGTGTGTGAGAATAACCATAGATAAATATATAGTGTGCCCCCACCTCAGCCCTTGGTTTTATTGGCAGTGGCTGGGAACTGTCCTGGCTGGCAGATGCACTCTGAGTGTGTAGGCTTCATGGTTATAGCCTTAGTGCCAAGACTCAGATCTTTGCAGGGGATGATCTTTGTGGTCAGAGGCCAGTGGAACAGTTAAGCTAAGATAAGGCATGTGCTGAAGCACCATCCCATTCTCCTGACTCTCAGAGTGCTTTCCACCTCTTCTCAGCACCTTCTTTGTGTGCTCACAGTGCCACTACTGCTGTAATCTCTGCTGGTCACCTCTCCCAGGTGCAGGCTTCAGAGCCCACTGACCTCATTATCCTCTCTCCAACTTGTCACCTTGTGCTGCCTCCTTCTCCAGTCAGTCACCTCGCACACCCCTTGTTTCCAGTGTGTTTGCTATTTAGGGTAAGTGGGACACAGGTTGGGAGAGAAGAGAAATTTGGCAGGTATGCCTTGGGCAAATGAAGAGCTACTGCTGAAGGCAGTGAAATATTTCACTAATCAGTAAACTATTTGACGATGGTTTTCAGAGCAAACCAAACCCTTTAGCCCATCAAAGTACAGGGGACACGACTGAACTGTTCTGGTTAGCTGAATTAATTCCTTTGAGACTGCTTTGGTGGCTCTAAGGCTTTTCTCTCTTCTCCAGGCCTCAAAGAGCTAACGCTGAGCGCCAACCCAGGTGTCACAAGCAAAGGCTGGGGACGCTTGGCCATCGCAGTGGCTCACAGCTCACAGCTCCGCGTGCTGAACCTGGACTACAACCCCCTAGGTAAGCTGGGGGGGGGGTTGCAGGGAGGAGGAACTGGATACATTGCGCTCCTTCCTCTTAGCATTGCCATGATTTGCACTGGGCTGGAGACCAAGCTCTAGAAAGTCAACACCAGCAGGATGGGGCAGTTTCTTGCTTAGGTGCCTTTTGATCCCCAGCATTGAGTTCACTGTGCCAACTGCCTTTGGCTGTAGGGAAAGCCAGCCTTGCTGCTCTGCTTCTGTGGGTACGCTAAGCATGCCCTTTGGGGAGGTGCAGAAAGGAAGTTGTGCCTTGCCTGCTCCATCACCTTTGTTGTCATGTTTGGCCCTCCATGTGTCCCCAGTTCCTGAAGCCCTGGGCACAAGTGCTGGCTTGGCACATGCAGTGTGTCCCCGCACTCCCCCCTTCATTTTCCTTGCGTAGCTGGGAGGAGGAGGAGAGCCTGGCACTCGTTGCCATAGAAACCAACTCTCTCCAGCTCTGCTGCAAGGTGGTGAAGAGGAGACCAGGCCATGCCTCCCTGAGCATCATCGGGGTGCTTTCCTCCTCACCCTGGAAACACAGCCTCCCTCTAGGCCCTGTCTGACCAGGTACCTCCTCTTGGTGCCTGGGTATTTTTCCAAGAGAAGGTGTCACAGTTGTATGGTATCTTAACACTTGCCAGGCAATGTCAGGAAAACAGGCAAGAGTCCTGTCTCTTCACCAGCATCAATCTTTAATGCTCCTGGTCCTGCTGTGTCCAGCCCAAAGTCTGCCCCCTTTCCAGAAATGCAGTCTGTCAGCTGGTGCAGTCCTCTGTCCAGCTCTAGACTTCCACTAGACTAAGATGTTCAGCTCCTTATTCTGCACCCGCGATGCCTTACAGGGACCATTAAAGACCCTGGCATCCCTGAGTAAGCAGGAGATTTGGGAAGGTACAGTTCCTTGGGGAATAAAAGCAATTTCACTGTGTTCGTTCATGTTCCCCCTGATAATCAGTGGCTGCTCCCATAAGCACAAAATGTTGCACTTTTACCTTGTCTCTTCTCAAGTTAACATCTTTTCTTCCCTCACAAGGTAACTGAGATTTGGAGGTTATCTGATGGCAGAATTACTCAAGACGGTGTTTCCTGTGATAGCCCCAGGCCCATGAGAGCATGTGGTTTCACACAAGAGAAGGCAGGCACTGCTGACAGCCCTGGTTTGCTTCTCCCTCAGGTGACCAGGTAGCAGGGATGCTTGCTGTCGCTGTGGCTGCCAGTCGAACCCTTGAAGTTCTGGACTTGGAGGGAACAGGACTTACCAACCAGTCAGCCCAGGTATGAGAGCCCACAGCTACTCCATAACACCACTGATGGCTCAAGGGCATATATCTTGGTTGTCTATAAAGGCCCTTGAACCTATAGCTGCTTCTGTCTGGATGATCAGGTAGCGAGGTGGGTTGGGAACTGGTTGAAGGAAAGAAGCCAGAGAGTTGTGGTCAATGGGATGGAGTCTAGTTGGAGGCCTG
>JAOEGS010021471.1:0-25071 GCA_025447755.1 Corythornis vintsioides | reverse complement strand
GTTCATTGTAAAAATCTTTATATTTTTGAAATAAAAAAAAATAAATATTTGTGAACATAAACCACACAGAGCTGGAAATTGTACTTATTATCATTATAATCACGTCCACATAAAGAAATAATAAATACATTCGGCATAACCTGTGTCCTGATCTGTCATACCCTCTTAATCAATTAATGATTTATACTCCCAACCACTGTAATTTTTATATTAGTTGAAGAGCTATGACTACATTTCTCTGTCTGCCAGAGTCTGAGAAACAAGCCTCAATAGGAGCACATTTGATATTAAAAAAAAAAAACAAACAACAAAATAAGGCAAAAGGAGTTTCACTTCATGTTTCAAGACCTCTCAGTTTATCATCAATGTGTGCACGATGGTGTTTGGCTATTCATGACTTTAGAGTACCATCCATGAAGGATGGAGAATGATGGAGCTTCTTCACCAAGGCAACCTGCAATGCAGACCAAAGGCAGCTGCTGAGGAAGCCCAAGGATCTAGTTTATGAAAATGAACTAAGATACTTTTTTACTTGGCACCTCTATCCTTTTTTATCATTTAATGATGAAGTCTCCAGTGTATCCTCTGTGTTTTCTGGAAACAAACAAAAAAAACCCAAACCAAAAAGCCCACTTGCTCTAGGTCCCTGCTTCATCCTGAAATATCTACGTGCCACAATGCCATTATCCAGTTGCCTAATTAAAAAATGGTATTACACAAACAGCCAACATCACCCCACCCCTTCTTTCTCTTACGGCTCTCCACTGAGAGAGAATTCTCAATTCTCTGTCTCAATTCTGAGACAGCAAAAAGGGCACCAAAGTTCTTTTAATTAACATGAATACTTAATTCAGATCCACAGAATGATCAGCAGTTGCTCTAGTTATTCTAGGCCACCTGAGTTATAAATGCCTGAAATCACGTGGCAGGGATAAACAGACTACTTGCACTGCATGGGGCAAGAAAGAGGGTCATTTTCTCAGGAGAACTGGCTGAGAAAACTGGGGTTTGGACACACAAATGCAGTTTTGCAGTATTAGTAGAGCAGCTACTGATATTACAATATCACTGACAAAAACCTTCCATCGCTTGAGAGTGTAGGACATGCTAAGAATCTGTGATTTGCAAAAGAGACAGTCTGATACCTGGCAGGAATGCAGCCCTGGGAGTGGCAGGTGGAACTGTGCATTTCCTAGTCCTTACCAATAGATAAGGATACTGCCCTGTCTCCTCCCCAGTCACTGAAGTGTAGGATACTTTAGCATCCCTAGGCCCCTGACAGAACCATGTCCACATTCTGCACATCTGGTTGCATGTCCATATATGCAGCTACTATGGCCTAATACTTATATTTGACATTCACATCCGAGTCACTCTCCAGCTGCATTATCTGTGTTAATGACAGGTTATTTTTTCCACTCCTTTTTTCAGCTGTAGAGCAGGTTTCTGCTGACTCTCCCCATTTTCAGGCATGAATTCCTGTCTTTGCATCTGAACATAACTAAAGCTTCACATTTATACACTCAAATACTTTTACTTTATTGAATATAAAGCAAAGTATACATAATAGGGAAGACAAACTCCCTCCACAGCTCAAATGCAGTGCTGCTTGCTTTGCCATCTCTTTAACTGGGAAGCAATTTTCAAAACACTAACTGTAAGGTAGCATTTGACCCCAGGTGTGCACAAAGTCACCCAGAACAACACCCCGCTACATCCAACGGACTCGTATCGCACAGAGCACTGACATGGCACAAACTCCTTCACACTGTCACCCCTTAGTAAAGCACTGCATGCTGCTTTTTGAAGAATGAAGCGCTGCGGGGATTAACAATCACAACCACACACCGTTTTATGCCTCACTTACCGCTCTAAATCTAATGAGATGTTTCATATGCATAATTCCTTTGCAGTAGTTTTGGGGAAGCAAACTGTCATCCTGTCCTTTTATTACAGCAACCAAATCCCATAAATTTTTGCTGCCTCCTGGAGGCTAAAATTATCAGGAAAGAAAAGTTGTATTACAACAACCTCCAAAAGAGAAACTTCCACTTACAAAAGATTGGAAAATATTTGTCCATCAATTCCAATAAATACAATTTCAGACCATTTCAATAGTAGAAGCTTTACTATGAAGACACGAATTAGTTCAAAATACTACAGCTCCTTCAGTTGCTTCAATCTGTGAAGATACAAGACACATGAACTATGTGTGGACATAGTTGTGGGCTCACAAGGAAGAGTTTTCTGATTTGCTCCCAAAGGAACACAAGCTTTCTGGTGGCTACTGCTGGCATAAAACAAAATTCAGCTGCCGGAACCAGGAGCTGCCCTAGTCCTTGTTTAACATTTTCCATAAGCAAAGGTATGGGCCAGGTCAAGAACAATTTCAAGGCTCAACTGCCACAATTTGGTTTACTATCTTAATAGTAAATCTTCAAATAGACACATATGGTACAACTGTATCTGCACAAAATCTTTCAGGTCAGCAAGGCAATTTATTTTTTTAAAAATAAATGTTAAACATTTTTGTTAATCAAGCATTTGAATCAATCCTTCTGTAGAACTAGGACAATGGCTGAACATTCAATGAGGTCTAGAAGAGAGGGTGTCATTAAAGGCTTTAAAGAAATAAATGACTAAACCTTTGACCTAAAGGAACTTTTCTAAGAATAACAGGATTACAAGTTAGAGTTCAAGGTAATTGAGTAAGTATGTTTCTGCATTTCTAAGTCACACACTTCAATTTAGCTAGAAATCAAAACAAGTATTTTGGATTAAAGAGGTGTTTGTAGATCAGTGTATGGACTTAAATTATAACAGTGCTTGACACAAGCTGTAGTTTCAGTTCATGTTTTATTTTGTGTTCTCTCCAATGCAGTTCCTCTGCAGGTCAGCACTGACAGGGACTCAGCTGTTTGGATTTTTAACTCCTATTGCACAGAAAGGCTGCAGAGATTACAGGAGATATTACTGTGCAATGGAGCAAAGGCAACAGGTGGGTACTGGGGCATGGTTCATGCTGATATACAGCTCCTGGAAGGTACTACAGAGGCACTGGCACAGACACTTCAGAGCTCATTCCTCATCGGTAACAAGGGTGTCCCTTGGATGGATTAAAATGGAAAACTCCCATGTAGTTTGATAAAACACATGTTTTCCTTTTCTTCAATAGAAAATTCTTGTCAAATCAAACCTTTCCTATGGAAAATGAAATTATCCCACCTATTTCACTTTGTGAAAAATTAGTGTTCACAACTGACAGTTCAGTCAGGGACATTTTTATGTGCAGAACTCTTTAAGAGACAGAACTGATTTCCACAGATAATCTGAGCTCCCTTTAAGAAAGGGAGAGGAAAAAAAAATGGTAGAGAATAAATTTTAGTTTTGAAGCAAGCCATGTACACTGACATGTACACTGACATACATACATCCTTAAGTTGGCAGAATACTTACTGAAAAACATTCTGAAAACCACCTTAGTTTTTTTCCACGAGGATTTCCCGTTATTTTTTCCACTTCTTGTTTAATGTCCCTGGAAACCTTACCACATAGCAAAGGAGGTGCACCAGATTCCACAGCACGATCTAGCATACACAAAGATTTATACATGAAAATGAAAAGTAAAACAAGAAAAAACCCACCAAGAAATACAGTAACATATACAAACATTAAAACATCAGCATATACCCTTTACTTACCGGTATTGCCGATAATTTCATCCCAGCATCTGTCTGCTAAGATGTTTATTTGTAGAGAGTTCACAAGAGGTGTCAAGGACCAGAGTCTCACCGTGGAGTCACGGGAGCAAGATGCCATAGTAAAGGGACGACTAGGATGACATGTTAATCCTAGCAGAGAGGGCATCAAAGATGTAGTCAAATAATTTGGCTTATCAACTAGCCACTTTGATTAATTTCATAAATGTTACATTTTAAAATGCATTTCAATACAGAAATAGAGTAAAATATTTAAATATTACCATATACATCTGCACCATGATCATAAACGGTGTCCAAGCACGTTCCATCTCTTGTGTCCCAGACTCGAATTGTATAGTCCCAACTGCCAGATATTAGAAGGTAAGGAATTTCAGGATTCCACATCAGTCCCCGCACTGGAGCTGTATGTCCACTAAGAACATTTATACAAGCATCCTGTGTATAGTCCCATATTCGAACAGTACTGAAAGAGGATTAAAAAGACCCATGTCCATCAAATCACCTACTGAAATAAGATTCTCTCTCTACTGCACCAATATTCCAGGCTTCAAATTTACCAGCATATGTATTTGCAATATGTTTACAGAAGTTGTAACAGGAGAGGTTGGAGCCAATGCACTTCATGGTTAGGACAGGGTGCAAAATACACCAAGGACAGTTCACCAGAGTAAGAACTATTCCATCTACTGCACCGGCTTTCAAAACCTCACATGCACCATTATCTTACATGCCAGTGAGAGAAGCTTGCCAATATAACTGCATGTGTAATAAATGCTTCTGTTGGGTCTGTCAAGGGGAAAAAAAAAAAAAATGAAGTAAAACAAAGCAAAACTTTAAGTTCTATCTTTCCTTGGGCTTGAACAGCCCTCTAACAAAACCAGGAAACTGCAGATCTACAAGTCTATTCCTGGAAAAAGGATGAAAATCATGCAGGGTACTGCTGAAAGGCATTTAAAGAATAATACAACCATCAGACACAGGCAGAGTCAGCCTGGATTCACAAAGGGTAGGTCCTGTTTAACTCGTTTGATACTCTTCTATGATAAGGTCACCTGTCTCATGGATGAAGGGAAGGTGGTGTATGAAATTTTGGGGGGATTTTAGTAAGGCTTTTGATGCCATCCTTCACAGCATCCTTCTGGACAAGTTCTCCAGTGGTGGGATAAGCAGGTTCTCAGCATGCTGGGTGAAGAACTGGCTGAATAGCAGGGCTCTAAGGACTGTAGTGAATGGGGCTACCTCTGCCTGGTGATCGGTCGACAGTGGAGCTCCTCAGGCTTCATTTATAGGGCCAGTTCTGTTCAATACATTTATCAATGGTCTGGATGCATGACTTGAATGCACCATTAGCAAATACAAAACTAGGAGGTGCTGTTGACTTGAGGGACAGGAGGCCTTGCAGAGGATCTAGATAGACTGGAGCATTCATCGGGGATTAAAGGGATGAGTTAGCAGTGTGCCCAGGCAGCCAAGAGGGCAAACAGCATCCTGGGGTCAAGAGGGAGGACTGTCCCACTGTATTCAGCATTGGCCTGGCCTCACCTTGAGCACTGTGTGCAGTTCTGGGACCCACAATGTAAGGAGGATACAGAGGTCCTTGAATGTGTCCAGGGGAGAGCAACAAAGCTGTTTCTGTTTTTCAATTTCTTGCTTATGTGAAATACAGAGCATTTATATATAAGAAATTTGTTGTCAAATTTGTTTCTTCCACGAATCTTCACACTATGAACTAACAGTCTTTTCTGCAAGCAGAGACATCTAACGAAGGATACTGGGGAAAGGAGTAGAAGTCACTACTCCAAAGTTGTGATCCTTTACAAAAATGTTTTGTATACTCTGCAGGGAACCAGCTTAGAAAAATGCTTCCTCCTGCTTACCACAGACTGAGGTGCCCTCCCTCAGACCAGTGCCATCAAAACCAACAAAACAGAAGTGTCACACTCGCTAAAAATCTCCACAGATTCTCCTTAATGATCCATTTGAAAGATCAAATTGCAGCCATGTCTTTAGCCATCATGTGAGCACGGCTTCCTCCTTGGATCATTCTTGGGAGAAATGGGCAGCAGGCGCTGGCTCTTGGGAAAGCTTTTGTCAGCTTGCATTGCTGCAGCAGCTGTGACCATTTGACATCACGCTGCTGCTGCCCAGATACTGTATTCACAAAAGTGCAGCCTGTCTGAGCCAGGCAGTTGGATTATGAGACTATCCACAGGGTTTGAGAACGTGCAAGTAAAGAGCTTCAGTTTCTCTAACAGTCCTGCTCAAGGTTTCTAATAGCTGAGCAATACACACCCATCATCAGAGCCACTGCAGAGGATTCCTTCTCTCAGAGGAGACCACCGCACATGAAACACCTTTGCAGTGTGTCCTGTAAAAACCTTCAGTGGCTGATCAGAGCTGGTTGCCAAGTAGTAAACACGAACATTTTTATCCTCACAGCCAGTAGCTATCATATCTCTGCAAAGTCAAAACAGCAAAAGCCTTGGTCACAAGGATCAGCAAAAGTACTTACTTTGTTGTAGCTTACAAATAAATATGATGTGTATTTTGCAATTTACTTTAAAAAATAGTGTAATTTTACATCTCCTTTGTCTCTTTATGATGTAATTATTGATAGTCCAATTAAATTTACTAAGTAGAAAAATAGACAGGGAATAGTTTTGGAACTACAGTCTGACCAAGCACCCAACACACAACTTTTAGTAAACCAAATTACTTTTTAATTGCTTTTTGACAAAAAGTTCTGATGTTATTAAGAATTATCTGCAAAATTAACATATATCACAGTATGTTTAGTTCCTTCTATATCCCCTTCCGAGCAGTCATCAAAGGAAGCCTTCTTAAAGTCCTCTTTTCTGATAGTAAATGTCTGCTGTTTTTCCTTGTTATATGTTTAGAAAGATTTTATTTTTTTCCTCTCATCAATATGAAAACATCATCTTCTGAATGTTAAGTCATGCTGGGTAATGAAATAGAGTACTGGGAATAGAGAGCTGCTACCATCATATCCTACTGCGGAACATAAACAAATTCAGGGCTCTAATATCACAGACTAATGAATAAATTTCACACTCCAAATAGCTTTGTGTTACTTTTTTTTGGTAATCAATTGAAATAGTAAATAGTATCAATTGATTGGGTTAATTTTGACTTACTTGTTGTTTTGACTCCAATCACAGCCAAACACTGCAGCTGGGTGTTTGTACTTGTGAAGAACCTTGCCATCAATGGTTCGAATGATACTGAAACCAATTAATATGGGACATGATGAAGAAAAAAGCATTCTGAGGAGGCTATCCAAAATTCAAGTCTGAGTCTGTGCAAATAACCCATATAGCGAAATAAAAATATGCAAGAAAGTATGAGAAATCTTTTTCCCTACAGCCCCTCAACTATAAGGCTAATGATATTTTTCAAAAAAACCCATTTAATTGGACTCCAAAGTCCATGTTCCTTCAGGGGGTCTGTAAAGATATTCACTGTGGTACTTCCCTCCCTAAAAGGATCATCATAGCCCCAGATTTAAGCTGTAGCTATGGCTTTAAGGTAAAATTAGATATTTAAGGAATTTTTTTTTAAATAAAATAAAAATTGTTTCCTACAATACATTATCTTTATATTTGAGGTGAAATAACATGGGTAGCAAATGAAAAGAATGAGCCAGGATTTTAAAATGTACTGAAATAATACATAGAAAACTGTACACAATGGGGCATTTACAAGTTTTTAAAAATGAGCCACTATACTCCTCTAACAGTTAAATTGCAACTACTGTGTTCCAAAATAGTGATTCCTGGTCTTTGCAATAACAAACTTTAAAGAAAAATTTTAAAACTAAGACAAGCTTTTGAAAAGTGCCCTCCACATGTACAGATAGGAAACCCAGAAGAATGTTCTTGGCTAAATAAAATAACAATATTCAGGTGTCAAACTTTTTTTTTTTTTTTTTTTCTTAAAATCATGAAAAACATATCCCAGCAAATACAGAAGATCAAGATAATCCAAGTTTTGCCTGGTAAGAAAAGTTTTTAAATTAATCACTGCTTAAATACTAATTAATTACTGACTGGAGAAGTGCATTTAGCAATTTTTTTCTTACAGTAACACTCACCAAAATCCATCACTGCTGCAGGTTGCTATTCTTTTGGAATCTTTATGACTCCAGGCAATGCAGAAGATTCCATTCTTTCCATGCTTCAAAAAATGCAAAATACCTATCAATAAGAAATAATTCACCCCTTTTTCTCTCAGCTATTGACTCATCTTTTCTATTTTATTCTCCTATGGGCTTCAGACCTTTTCTCCCAGTAAAGTATGCTGTACAAAACTAATGATAATGAGTCCCCAGTACAGTTAGGTTAGTTGGGAATCCAAGTCCAAAACACTGGGACTGAGGAGAGAGACAATACAAGTGCCATATTCCCAAGATCCAAAAGACAAGAGCAACTCATACCTATATAAACCTGAAGCTTGAAAAAACATCAGCTACTTGCTAGAATCATGAAGCTAGTGGGCAGGAATAACTGTGGTATGTGAGAACTGAAGAGGGACATGTATCAGGATGAGAGTTTGAGAAAATAAATTTAGTAGCAAAAGTGCAAATCTTCTGAGTCTTAGAACTCCTGAACTCCTAAATCTCTATCTTAAAGAGCATGTTCTGTCCTCTGATGCAGATGCCACAGTGGATTACATCTGTATCATCTGAAGATGACAGCTATATCCCAAGAATGCCAAAGGACTGTGGAATAGCACAACACAGTAGGAAATGGCTTCTCCCAGTCACAGTTATGCTACAGTTTCAGGACTTGGAAATGCCTGGGTAGATTTCAGGTCATACAAGGTAAGATTAATGTAAGATTAATAAGTGCTGCTTCTTATGATGCAAAATGGAGCCTTTATTGGTCTAGACTTCAGGGACTGAATTTTATTTTCTGGCCCTTACAGTTCAAAAGCAAGAACAGAACTTTACAGTTTGATACCCAGTTTAAAATCTGTATGTCCATATACATCTACACACTGAAGAATCAGCTCTGCTTTTGCAGTGTATCACTACAGGATCTATTTTAAGATCATGGATACCATCTGGTGCTTCATCATTCTAATGTCACAACTACTTCTGCCTCAGAGATACACTGGCACCCACAGAATACCTTCTGTAGAATTTCACCTCAGAGTACCTCTAAAAACATAGGAACTTTGACCCATCTGTATTCATTGACACAAGAGGGAACACTAACATACATTTTATATAGTCACAAAAAAGAAGCAATCTCCTCTTACCTCACTGAATCTCGTTATCATTTTGCCTTTTTGGACATCCCAGATGAAACCACCATTTCTGGATGTTGCACCTGCTATGCAGTTCAGATCTCCTTTAGAGAAAAGACAGCTGTAAGATCTCACAATAAATGTAAGACCACAATACTGTTTGACTAATGTGTTTCTACTTTAAAATTAAGAATGGAACATAGACAGAAGACATCAAGGGCACAGAAGCAAGAGTTTTTCATAGTTTAAAGTCAGCATTTGATACTAAAACACAAATATCGATTTCAAACAAAGCTTTTCTACATTCCTATTTTAAGGAAAGGACAAATTCAAAGCTGTATGGTTGTAAAAATTATTCTCAATTCCTCCTGAAAATTAAGGATGGGAAAATAATGTCCATGGTGCATAAGAGTCAAACTAGATTTGTTTTCCAGTCTCAGTGTTTCAAGCTTAAAGCTGTAACAGAACACGCTCTAGTTGCTGAAGTTTCCTACAGACCAAGACAAATCAGGAAAGCTGAGGTGGAACATGGAACAGGGCTTGGCTTTCTGCATCTGGCACCACTGCAGCACCCAGGCCATCAGGAATGCACCTGATTCTGGAACCACACTCTAGAGAGCTGCAAATCTGAATGGGGGACTCCAGAGTGAGGACCTAAAAATGGAATTCAGGCTTAATCCAAAATCAATCAAATTGTCTTCCCACAGTGACCCTCTATCCCAGTATAGCTCTACTTCTAAATCGCTCTATATGGCATGTTTATAGAAAAGTTTTGAGTGGTACTTGCACTACATTTCAGAAGTGGAAAACACAATCTATGCAGTAGGAGTCTAGAAAGGTACATATGTCTGCTGGAAAGAGATTCAGGCAGGAAAATGACAGGGAAAAAAGGAAAAAGGAGAATAATCACTATGGTCACAGGTCTTTTGAGAACAAACAGAAATGGTGGCATGCATTGAATTATAGCTTAGGAATGAAGTATAAGCTGGAGAAGAACTCTCTGGATGTGAAAGAAGCAGGAAATGTTTGGCCTGGGACAGAAAGGAACTTTTGGACAGGTTGGTTAAAAAGTGAAGCTGAAGCACATGCTTCCAATTAGCTTAATTTTACTTTTTTTCTTTTTTTTTTTTTATATAAGCAGAATACAAGACTTGAAAAGAACCCTTCCATTGTGAACAAGCTATTCTCTCAATGTGCTGTACCAATACAAACGGAATTTAAATTTCTGAACAAAATAACGAAAGAAAACACCATAGATCATATTTCCACAGCTTCAATATAGTGAGACAAATTGTCTGTGACGAGGAACAAAGGGCAAGACACTCTCTGAAATGAAAAAATGTACATTTCACATATGCAGACTGCATTAAGTATTTTTTCACGGTCATTTTTTCCTGTCAGCTATTACTTCTTAGAGTTTACAAGCATAGGAAAGCAGTGAGATTAATCATTTAGATTTTATAAAAATCCCCACACATCTGCTGTCCAAAGAATTAAAACACAACAAGAGAGCCTACCTATCAACTTCTGACATTAGTAACTACCAGGAACGTGCTTTCAGGTTCAACTACAAGGCCTGCAGAACAGCTTTATGAAGAAAAATTGCCCCTGACTTCTCTAAGAAAAAGCAGGTGCAGAAAAGGCACTGTCCAGTCTAATGAAGTAAAAGCAGAACTTTTCAGTTATTTTAATCCTACACAAAGAAGGAAGAGAAACAACTAAACGCATGTTCCACTTTTCAGCACACAATGAAATGAGAATTGCTTTAACTAGCTGTTTCCCCTGCCAAAAACAGCATTTTAATTGACTGCATACTGTAATGCTAGAAAGAGTCTGGAGATTCTCCTCCCTCCATGCTGACTCAGGATGAAATATGGAGATGATTCCACAGAAGGGGAAGCCTCTACAAAATCAGAAGCATTTATTTCTACAGGTTCCACAGACAATGTGCAGTTTGTTTAAACCTTACAAGACACAATTCCACCTATGACTTTTGTAACATTCTGCTAGTCAATGCTAATTCAAAGAACATTTAGACCTGAAGTAAAATATTCTTACCTGGAGCCCAAGAAAGGGAGTAAATAACCCCTTCATTACCAGGAGATGTATAAACTGCTGTTAAAGTGTTTATATCCCAAACTTTTATTGTGCCATCAAATGAAGCTGTAGCAAGAAGATCAGGGTTATCAGGTTTGAATTTGCAATCAAAGATGGTCTCAACATGTCCCTTAAATGAAACAAATATTTAATCCATTTTTATTACATTTTGTTTCTTTCAAAAGTCCAACTCTAGATCAAACTCTAAAATACATTGTATTAATCCTGTCAGGTCAATTATTTGTTCTAAAAAGCCTGTATGCTATGGCTTATCAGTCAAAACTAAAAGGTATTGAATAGCTTGGACTATAACACTCCTCCCTTTCATAAATCATTATTAAAGACTGAAAAACTCTGCCCTGAAACAACAGTGATGCAAGTCCAGGGACTTGTCAGCATGCAGTCAGTTGTTCAAAAATGGAATTAAAAAAAACCTAATATCAAAAAGCAACAAGAAAAATTAATTTTTTTAAAAAAACAGAAACAATTTTGCCCTTTAGGTAAAAACTATCTGACTGAAAAAATAAAGCCTTGTATGGTGACCATATCTACAAGTTTTCTAGCAGTTCATTAAGTTGCCTATGTTTCTAAATACAGTTTATATTTGTAAACAATTTTTTAAAAAATCATTTTGATTGAAATAGAAAGATTTATTTCTGGAAAATCAATTTCCAGAATACTTTCAACAAGATTCAGTCTTTTGCAATGAAGAATTACTTTCAACTTCAAAACTGTCATTTTGTCTCAGAGAAATTTAGACTTTTTCATTACAGAAACTATTTTACAGTGGTGCAAATACTTTCATTTCCATTTCTTGTTGTTAGAAGAAAGTGCATGAGCCAAATAAACTGTTATTCCAAAGAGAGATGAAACATACCAAATCTCTCAGAAAATCCCACTTTTTGGCTCCCATGTCATAAAGCCCCACTCCACCATCCATGAAGCAGCAGACAGCGTGACCAGGAGGAAGAGAAAATGCTTGGTTTGGGGTTAAAGTGGGAGGAGGAACAGCCTCACTTGTTGAAGATGTATGGTGATTTTTAGTAGGATACTGTGATGAACATGCTTAAGACAAAACAAAGATACAAACCAGTAAGATTTTTTCATTTAACAATAAGTCACAATTACAAAAAGCCAAATGCTTTGTATTCCAATAAGATTAAAAACAAAAGAAATGGAGAATTCCTGTATGAAGCATGGCCTACTAAAGAAAGACCTTCTGAAGTGCTCTGTCTTTTACACATCTGCCTAGTCCACTGGCACCAGAGGTACTTTGTTTAGTTCAGAACTACAGAGCTGACACAAATTTACAGAGATCTACCCGGGTATATAACAAGAAACAGGATTTTCTTAACATGTAGCCACTGCAATGGAAAAAAAAATGTACCAAAATTACACTTACACTTTTTCTTTGGAGGAGAACTTAGCACGTGCAAACCATGGAAACCAGTTTTCTTCAATTTAAAGTTATCTATAGGTGTTGTACGTGAAACATTCCACATACGTAACACACCAACCTGAGAATCTGAGGTTTAAAAAACATTTTTAAAAAGTCTTATTATTCTCTTTTTACTATACACAGACTGATTTAAGCAAAAATACGACAATAAATTAAACATAGAACTTAAGAAGAATTTTATGAATAAGTACTGTCCTCTCCATGGTACTTTCACTATTAACAACAATCATTATTAAAATTAGTTATTTAAACTTCAGTAGATAAACTCTATGAAACCTCTCATAAAATATTCTCAGAGTCTCATTTATTCCTTAGTTCAACCTGAGCAGTATCATTCATGGTGTAGAATAGAGGCAAGAAACAGATTCTTTTCTTTTTGGGTGGGTGGGGAGCAAGAAGGGACATCCATTAGCATTTTTATTCCTGTTCCCAAAGGAACTCTCATATTTGTGGCTAAAGTGTGCACAAGGAAAATATTATTCAGTGTATCAAATAGTTTGAAGTCACCTGTTTATGTACACAGAATGTGTATGTACATGCAAAGTAAGTAACAACTGCTTGGTGCAGTTTTTTGTTCTTTTCTACAGTTTTTTTTCTATGGTATTTTTTTTACATGCATACTTTTATTTGTAGAAATATTTAGAAATGGGAAGATGAAAGTTAAAGCTTCAATTTTGAAGACTCAGTCCTGTATCTATTCCCCTTGCATAAATCAGGCAGTAAAGGCTTACCTCCGGTAATAAATATTCCAGGTGCACTGGAAACCCAGGCTAAACACTGAACAGATGCTGCTGCACTGGGGAAATTAAATGTGGTGATACAGGACAGAGATTCAGAATCAACTAGTCGAATACCATGATGTAAATTAGCAACAAGAAGGTAGTCAGTTGACAAAGGGTCCCACTCCAGTGCCGTAACTGGATCCTCTTCATCCGTTCCTTCAAGAGACTCTGGTCTTAAGACATGCTTCTGACTTTTAGAACCTGTAAGAGTACAAGACACAGATGATTTCCAAATGAATTCAAGTATATTCTTTCAGCAGTTACAAGGTTTGCAAACATGTTTACCACTCCCTGAAATCTTTTGTAGTCTGCTTTTCTTTCTGCTCCAGTGAAATTAATGAAGCTGGCTTTGTAACAATGGACTGAAAGTAGTTCTGGCTCCAACAGACCTGACCTGACTGACTTTGGAATACAGCAGAAAACAGAAACAGCTGCCAGGATTCCTTTTTTTTTTTTTAGACAGATCATTAACATAATTTTACACTAAAGAAAAGTATATTAAATCATATACATTGTTCTAACAGTAAGTAAAGGCCTGCAGAACACCCTCAAATACATGTGCAATTACTAAATGTTCATAGATTTTCCAGAACAGGCCATTAAATATCTTACTTGACACCTGCATAACAGAAGACATATTGCACTTGATGATCCATATTCTTGAGAACCTCCATTTTTAACACCATGGGTTTTTCCCACTTCTTGTTTTCACAGAGAGCTGGCACTTATTTTATAAGATAGTGTCCAGTCCAAATGAATAATTAAAAACACAGACCTGAATTTCTGAAGTTGAGATCTTGTATTAAATAAAAAATTCACATTGTACCCATTTTCTAGAAGTAAGTATTTGTCATCTTCCATTAATCAGTTTTCAATCTACTTTACGTTTCAAACTTGGTAACAAAGAATGCAATTCACTTGTCCTATCATGATAAATGCCAAGACCTACACCAGCCATTAAGGAATGTAGGCAGAAGAAAGCCTATTCTGATACATATTAAAAAAAATGATGGAAAGTTTCTGTTCACTGGGAAACATTCTGAATATTAAAATAACACACATTATTATTTTATAGGGAAAATATTATCAGTGCACATTGCATCTAGAGTAGCTTTATAGAATCAGCTATAATAATTGAAGACTGGTCAACAATTAATAGCATAAACCAATTTCTCCATTCCATTTGTAATTGTATATAAAACAACTGCAAAAGTGCAGTTGTCTCTCTTGAAGCATCAGGAATAACAACTCACTGTTGATAAAACAGATTAAAGTGGGTAGGTCTACATTTTCAATTATACCTGATAAGACACATGCAGTCATTATGAACATGTATGTCAGTATGGTACTGATATTTTATTACAGTCACAGAATCTATTTTTCAACACTACCTAATTTTCAAAAATATTTGAATGCATTTATCAGTTCATCAAGATTTTCATGACACATCAAAACACAGCTTACACACATCTGTGCTTTTATCTAAACAAATTATTCATCTTTTTGTAACAGTATAAAGAAAAAATGTAAAAGAACACTAATACCAGTCTGCATTATTTCAAAATCATTATGATTGCTCCGATGTCATTGTCATATGCCACTGCTGCATTTTTAGCCAATACTGTATTTGCATTTGGAGTGGATAATTTTAGCATTTCAAATCCTTTTCCTATTATTTCTATTTTCATAGTCATATCAGTTTAGACAAATTTCATGAGAAGCCTCTGTTTGATACACATTTACAGGTGAACATATTAAACTCTATTTCCTTTTCCCAATATAAATGCTAATTCAGTCAGCACGACAGAAGCAAGTGAATCTATTCTCTGTGACGTCCTGAATGACAGCTTAGTAGAGTGAGCTGAAAGAAGTTCTCACGGCTGTTGGAGCCGTGGAACATCGATGCATTATTTAAAGAACAACTTTTGGAGTTGAAAAGCAGTTTTGGAGTTGAAAAGCAGTTTTCACTGAAGGAAAAAAAATAGCTGGGTGGGAGTGGTGGGGGTATGTCCTAATATAGATATCTGTCCTTGTAGAAAACTATGACAGAGATCTAATTTTAGTTACAAATGAGCTTATGAAAAACACAACTTCATTAGCCGAGTACAAGACTAGGTATAAAGTAAACAAAAATGTGCTTCACAGATTGAAGAGAAATACAGACAACTGTTTTCCTATACAGTCTTTGAAAAAACACAGTCCTGTAGATAATCTGAAGCACGACATGTGAATCTACCTGCAGAAGTGCAGAGGACTCTAGAACAAATGCAAACTAAAAGAAGCGAGTGACTAAAGTCAGCCCATTGACAAGCACAAACCTGCTGGGAAATATAGGTCAGGAGAAGATCATGGTTGTTGTTATTCCCTAAACAACCCAGTTTCTTTTACTTGAAAATTGCAATGTTATGTTGGTCATTAAAGGAAGAAGAAACAAAGAAAATGCTCTGTATTCTTTAAGAAAACATATATTTGGGGATATGGAATGAGTAGCAATATTATGAACGAAGTTTTGTATATATACACGTATTATAAAGCCTACATTTAAAAAGTGCAGAATTCCATGCATATACAGAGACAAGAGATACATAGATATAAAGAAAAATATTTTACCATATCAGTTTTTACCTGGCTGAAAAATAGACAGGCTTCCATCAGTATGTCCAAATACTACTTTTCCTTTTTTCTTTGGATGCCATCTAAACAGACTGATGTCTGACAAGAAACTATGTGCTTCTCTATGCACAGTCACCCCGCTGTCAGGTCCAGAGACAGTCCAAATGTACAGTGGACCTCTGTGGGACACAAAGGCAACTGCATCACCTGCATTCCAGCACCAGCTAAGTGACGCAGGAATTCCTGAAACAAACAAGCAAACCTTGTAAGAAACAGGATATGAAATTCAATTTATTACTGCTTGACCCAGCAATTGTCATTAGTTCTGCAGCTTTTAATTATTCGACATAAAGATTACTAGACTGAAATTTAGAAAACTGTGTGAACATCTTAGGGTATAAAAGTAAACTACAAATCTCCACAGGTAGGAAGCAGACTGTTTCCCAAATTACTTTAAAACTATTTTGATGGGCTGTGTTTTATGACACGTACAGTTCCTTGGTTTACCTGGAGAAGCTGGGGAAGTGAGCCCAGGGGGACCTCATGAGGTTCAATTCAACAAGGGCAAGTGCAGGGTCCTGCAAGTGGGTCAGAACAATCCTCACTATCAATCCAGGCTGGGGGAAGAGGTGACAGAAAGCAGCCCTGTGGAAAAGGTCTTGGGGTGCTGGTGGACGAGAAGCTGGACATGAACCAGCAATGCACACCCCGGAAGGGCATCCTGGGCTGCACCAAAAGAAATGTGGCCAGCAGACTGAGATTGGGGATTCCACCCCTCTACTCTGCTCTGGTGATCATCCTGGAGAAGAGAAGGCTCTGGGGAGACCTTAGAGCGCCTTCCAGTACCTGAAGGAGACCTACATGAAAGCTAGAGAGGGACGTGGGCATGCAGCAATAGGACAAGGGCAATCGTTTGAAACTAGAGAAGGACAGATTGAGATTGGATGTTAGGAACAAGTTCTTCACTATGGAAGTGGTGGAACACTAGAACAGGTTGCCCAGGAAGGTGGTAGAGGCCCCATCCATGGGGACACTCAAGGTTAAGGCTTGAGGGTGTCCCTGCTCACTGCAGAGACTCTGGACTATCTGACCTTTAGAGGTCCCTTCCAGCCCAAGGCATTCTAGGATTAGTGCCAAAGACAAGTACACAGAGGAAAAAGTAAGAAGAGCCTGTTCCTTTAATTCATTCACAACTCCATGCATCATTATGTTTTCCTGTAAGCTGTTTGCTACTAAGGTGGTAAAATGCTGAAAACTTTGAAATGTCTACTTTTGCAAAATAGAATTACATTTAATTTAGAGATAAAAAGAACAGAGGCAAATATTAGTGACAAAATTGGAAGACAGCTCTGCCATCAAAGGGAGCTCTTGGTAGCTTCCTTCTGGATAGAAGACAGTTAGTTCAGTTGCCTAACACCTAACAGTGGGCACTGCAGTTGAAGGATTTTGACCTTGCCATCTTCAACAGTCATTATCCTCACAACTTAATAATGCGGTCTCGAAAAAAATGATGATGGCAAACTCTTCAAGCTGAAAACTCAAAGCTGTTTGTATTTAGACATTTTAATACGGCAGTGACAAAGACAATAAAAGCAGCCTTAATAGCAGATTGAAATATCCTAAAAGCAACTAGCTTTAAAAAAAAAACCAACAACACTTCTTTCACAAGTAGTCATTGGCTGAAATTTTTTATATATTGAAGAAAAAGCATTAGTTTTTATATTAATGCACAGACTGATACAATATTTCTTTTAGAATGGATCACGTGTTTTTTTCCCCCTACTTATTAGTTTTGCAGGATATTCAAGATATACAAATTTTTAAGATATTCTGTTCTAGAAAGAACAGAGTAGGGGGCAAAAAAATGTCACTGCAGATCCTAAAGATACTGTCTCTTATGTTCCACCTGTTTTCCAAGACTGCAACTGTAGAAAGCAAGGACATTGAACAGACACTGGAAGAAAAGTAAAGGTATTGGTTTTGACTGAAGTGAATGAAACAGAGCTGGGCAGGGAAAAGTGTCAGACACAGACTTTTAACCCCCTAGACTTCTACTGCAATCCCCAAATCAGCAGTTTCAAGCCCTGAGAGAAGATGCAAACAGATAAATATCAGGGTATTTAAACAAAAGCTGATTTTTCACATTCACTCATAATTTAGACTTGAATCTGTTGAAGGCTACATTTTATTTCTATGAAGTTATCATTAAAGCATATTAAGTTTAAAACTGAATTATCGATCCTTTTATTGCAGTGATTGGAAAAAAAAGGTCTTTTCCTTCTCAAAAAGAAAACAATGGCAAACTAAATTCTTGTGCTGGTTAAAACCAAACAAATACACAAACAAGAATAACCTCTTTCCTTACCACTTACTAAATGGTTCAGAGTAATTTACTCAAACACACTATCATAATTTTATAAAGTGACCTGCAACCAATCTGACAAGAATATTGTGTTACACAATGTTAACCCTTTGGCTACCAGCAGCTTAGAGTTTACTGCATGTCAGTTATTTCTGATACCAGTGGATGAAAAGCTGTATGGATCAAATAGATCTCAATGTCTGAAATACCTTTTGTATTGTCCAGCTTGGCCACAACTTTTTGTTCAGCCACATTCCAAATAATCACTAAACTATCTGCACTGGCACTTGCAAACATGTCAGGATTGTGGGGACACCAAGATATGGCTGTGATTGTCTTCTTATGCTCAGACATAATTGCACGGAGCTTGAATTCATTGTATCGGTGATCCAGCTAAACAGAAAGCAAAATTCATCTTAAAAATAAGTATTGGTAAACTCTAGATACTATTAGATTGAAGAATAGTTCAGGTAACAGTATTAGACTTACAGACTTATTAGACTTACAGACTTATTAGACTTAATTTATAGTGGATTTAATAACTGTCAGCACCTGATATCTCAATAAATTAAATAATTAAATTAAACAGAAAAGATATCAAATATTAAATTAGTCATATTCACTTAGATTATTAACATAGTCTATCCTCTTGTCACTTATAAACTGCTATCTATATTCCATATATTCCACTATAATACACTCAAACACAATTCTAAAATGCTTTGTTTATAGACATGGTGACAATTATTTAGTAATCTGTAAGAGGTCAAACATGATAGAATATGAAAACGAGTTTGAAATCCGTCTCATTTCTTAAATCGCTTAGTACAATTAAAAAAAAAAAATAGTTAAAATGCCAAATATGTGAGAGTAAATTCTGTTTAATTCCACAAGTGCTATAACTCATTAAGTTAAAATAAGCGTCTCCTTTTTCCAGGTGCATTTCTCAGTCTGATCATTTCACATCACAGTGTTTCTATTTTCTGTTCTGTGTTGGAGTGTAACTGTGAACTGCAGAGGACCACGGTGCTGAGCAGTTCAGCAAGGAAATAGGTAAAAAATTGGTCCAACTCAAGGAAAGGTGGGTCACTGAATCCACTACTTTGCATGGTGGATTAAACTACTTCCAAAGACGACTTTGCCTCTCCAGCTTCAAATGAAGCTGTGGAATTGCTTTCTTTCTGTCTCAGAACCTGCTCTTCTAGCTCTGCACTTCCCTCATCTCAAGAGAGCCTGTCTTTCCAGAATCCTATTTGATAAGTACAACTTAAATATAGTTTGCATTAATCTTTTGCACTAGCTTTAACAAGGAGAAAAAATCATTTCAAAGGGTTAAGTTGAATAGAAGATTGAGCTTTACACAGACATCCCAGCAGCAATCAAAGCACTTACCAAAGCACTGTAGAAATATTTATTGAAAGGGTTCAGAGTGATATAAACAATAATGTAAAAATGTAACTAGTCTGTTAAACAAAAATATTCTTACCTGATAAATATACACAGCAAGGGTAGCACAGTAGGCAAATCTGTCCCCACTAGCAGCACACACATCCTTGTTCCATGGCTGACAGCCAGCAGCTAGAAGTCCCACTTGTTTAACCTGTGACATTTTTGCCTTTAAAATAGAAATTAATTAGACCATAAGATAATAGAACAGAACGATACATTTTTGTTTATAGATATGTACCTTAAAAGTGTAGCTAGTCTTTATGTTTTAATGGCAACATCTTTATGTACAAATTAATGTATCTGAAATAAATCCAAGCAGAGGGTCAGAGGTTTCAGTGTTACACAAGAACAGGATTTTAATACCATTCACAGCTATCAATTTAGGAGAAAAAAAGGGGACAGCACATGAGAACTTGAACAGTTCTTGATTTGTACTAGATGAAGTTGTTCATCACTTGCACTTTCTTATGCAATCTGGTTCAATACTTTCTACATAACAGTGCTCTTCCCTTCATCCCCTGCAAAGACAGCTGGACAAAACCAATCACCTGCTATGCAACATCTCTGGGGTCTGCAGACCACCCGCACAGACCAGCTATGCAATACTTGTCATCCTCTTTGGAGAGGCTCTCGAGTTCCTTAAAGATTACTGTGAGAAAAAAAGTTTAAGTAAACTGTAAAAAATAAAAGGCAAAGCTCATTGTAACATTACAGTAAACTATGCCTTCACTGTTCAAAACAAGTGTCAAACTATCACCTCTGCTCAGAATGACGCAACAACTGCCTTGAACATAAAAACTTATCTAGATATGGATAGAGATCATCTCAAAGATGTCACCAACTGCAGTCACAGTGCTTAAAGTTTAGACTGAGTTCTAAAGGCCTGAAAAAAATGCAACACCCCTGTTAAACATCTGAAAATCTTGTTAGAGTGTACCAAACCAGAAAACTGATCAGAAGAAAAACAAGTTACAAGATACAGATCTGCTGCACGAGAGTACTTTGGCATTAGATTTCTGCCTCTGCAACAACACTTAACTCTTCTGACTTCTGCAGAAGGATCAGGTCTAAAGATTGCATCGCCTTCCATCTCATTTGCTCATGACAAATGACATGAGTCCCATGGGAAGAAATTTTATTGTATCAGGTAGAGAATCATCATCACCACCACAAAATAAAAAATAGAATTTCTTATTTTCCTATTTAGTGAGAGTTCCCTTCTGTGACTTGAATTATCTAACACATACAGTCAGAACTATTTGGATTTGGGGAATTCAGAACCCCAACACAGACTGTCCAGTCACAATCAAACAATACTGGCACCATTAACCACTACTTTTTCCTGAAACTGAAGTCACCCAGTTGATTACATAACAAACAACTAAATTCAGAGTAATGCTGGGAACTGTAACTCTTGGTCTCTGCTCTTGATACCGGTAAAATCACTAGGTGTGTCAGCAGAGAAACATTCAAACCCCATGGTGAAGTACAGCCAAATTAAATGCACAATGCTGGATTATCACAGCCTTAGTTTGCAAGTTTCCCACATGTGAGATTGTGAAGACACTGAGCACATGAGTGTTTACTTCATAGTAATAACACTTTTATCTCAACTCTTACAGATCCTCTTTTTGGCTTCTCATATGGCAGCTAAGGGGTTCTTAATCTGATGAAATCTAAACTGTAAGAAAATAATATCTTAAATGGTTTTAATTTGCAGTTTAATTACAGGCAAAACTGACTGTAAAGTTAAGATCTCATTCACATGCTCAAATTTCACAAATGTGTGTTTCAGAGAAACAAATTCGTCCTGTAGGATTCTGCGGTAGTCTTTGCATACATCTATATATATATATATAAAATTTGTTAATATATTCAGTAGATCTTCCATTTTGCTTTGCTATGAGAGAGACCATATTCCTGACGACATGAAATCTAGTCTGTAGGAAAATGCTACTCTAAGGAACTAAGCACAAGGAGGATTCCAAGCCCACATGCCGACGTCTGGACCAGGAAGCAAAGAGTCTGCAACAGAGATTTTACAGCTAACACGATCACACAAAACCCAGGGGCACTCTGGGCTTGGGGAGTGTTCCACTGGTAGCACTGCTGCTCCCAGTCAGCTGATTAACACTGAAGTGGCTTTTATACATGTTTTTATCTCATCAGGGCACCTGCCTGCTTTAGGGCATTTTACTGCTTTCCAAAAACGTATGTCACTAGAATTCAGGCTAAATTAATTATGCCCAAAGGTCACCGTCATCAAATGGCTATAAAACTATTTCAGCATAGATCCAAATGTATGTCCGTAAGCATAACTGGATATCACAGAATCACAGAATATGTCTAAGCACTGTATTCAAGCAAGAGGAACGCATTTATCTTATTTTGGTTTACATTTACAATAAAGAAAAAAGGCAGCTTCACTGTGTTTCTTGAAGAAACAGACCAATAGGATCCTCAATCACAAGTTTAATTTAAAACCATTTTTTTATAATGTACTATTCTTCTTAGTCTGATATTCAACTGAAAGAAAATCTAAATAAAATAAATATTTAGAAAACGGCTGCTTTTTGATATATCATTATTTCAGTGAGTTAATAAGAAGCATTATTGAACTCTGATTCTTCATATAGATTTTTCCTATTTTATTGTATGTAAAAATATGTAAAATATTCTAAGTTGCATTACAGAAAGGAGTCTGCACTTCATGTACTAGTATTTTCTGTTTTAAACTTGTTACTGTGTCCAGCTCCTTGTAAAAAAAATGTTTTTAAAAAAAATTACTTTGAAATTCAGTACAATAGTATGTAAAAGTTGCACCAATTGTGTAACATTTTGACTGTTATTCTCTTGGAAGCATCACATGTGAAGGCAGTTCCCTGCAGATCTTTCCAGACATGACAGATTTGTGTTGAGCACATAGTGTAAGGGAGAAAGCAGCATTCCTCAGAACTGCCTGAGTAAAATGGCAGAACACTAGAAATGCAGTATCACTGGATAAATACATGTATTATTTCACACATGTTGCATTTTTATACAATGGAAATTGATCATACTTTGTTTTAAAAAAAAAAATTTATTTCTAAATAAGGGATGTACAAGTAATTATATAGGACTCCTTAAGTATACATTGAAAGACATCGTGCATGTAAAAAACATAGCACAATGGAAAAGCTACCAAAGGATACCCAGTTTCCAAGGAGATTAAGAGGGAGGACAACAAAAACCTTTCTTTTCAATTGGCATGAGCAGCAACATTCTAAGTCCTTCCTTGTTACTAAATATAGAGAAAACCAAAGACAAACAAAAACCAACCAAATAAAAAAACCCTACAAAATGTTAGACGGATGCTGTGTATAACATGTAGTTCATATTCCTCAGCAATGACAGCTGAATGGACAAATCCATAGACACAGCTGTATCCCAGTAACTGACATGCCTGGTAATCCCCACCTCTGCACCTCTCATTACTGTAAACCACTTAAGAATTGCCATATCCATTGCAATACCTTGCTGCTCCCAGAAATGCAAAATCCTGCTCTGGTCGTAGAAGGAAATCACTTTACTGCCAGCTGAAGGAACCTTGATGTTCCCAGAAGAATGCAGTTGCTAAAGGATGCAGGGAAAAGACTGAGCTCTGTGTTGCACCCCAGACAGCAAACAGCAGTGTCAGTCGCCTGGCAACTGCAGCTCTTCAGCAGGCACCAGTTTCATTTCCACCCGACTCCTCTTCCTCTGCTCCACTCACTCCCTGTATTTCACTGCTTGCTGTATTTCTGACTGTACTGCCATGATATGTACAGAATGATGAGAGTTCTGCAATTCCATCCCTTAGCACTCGTTAATTATCACGAGCTGTGCTTGCATGTCTGAAGTACCCATAAGTTTACAACCATCAAGCACAACCAGGAGCAGATGCTTCTACTGTTAGTTGTCTATCTGGTGTGTGGCCTGTCCAAAAGACACATATGCAGCATGACAGGCAACCAAAAGGGGATATACAGTAGCCTCATGTTAATTAAGATGCTTCTGTTATACAAACCCCTAGTTTCTGAACAGCTGTATGCAGTCAGGTATGGATGTCCTCTGCTTCTGCCCATTCTATTGGCACTGTCTTCCAATTCAGTTTGTATGTTTTCTTCTGTGGAAAGCTTGCTGTGTGTTTGACATATAGAACTGTTCTATCTCACCCAGACTGCTGTCCCCAGCTATCAGTATTTCTGTCAGTATGTCCATGATAATGTAATAATTAAAGATATTCTTTAGTGATATAAGAGTGATGTCTCCTGAAAGACATTTGCTGTATTTACTCATCTTTGTGATAAAAATCTGTCACAGATGAAAATATGACCTGTGAACCGTTGTCAAGCTCACTGTCCTGTCCCATGGGACCAGACTGAAGAATCAGATAATGGACAGTGAATTTAGCTTGTTAAAACCATGAAAGTCTTGAAACCTTCAAGGAGTCTCTGTATGTCTGCAGGACAGAGCAAAAACCAACTTCTCCCTGCCTGTGCCTGCCTCAGTAGCACCGGGTCTCATGTATGAGCATAATTAGTACTAGCCTTCTTCCAGTGGGGCTGGAAAACACCGAGCACATTATAGCCGTGTTAAGGAATTAAATTCCAATTAATATGTCCAGACCTGCGAAAGAACGGATAAGTGGAAATATTCTGGTAGACATGCAGCTCAGAAGCCAACAGACATACTAAGTTTGCTAAGACCAAACAGAACAAAGTTCCCAAAACTCCCATGTTTCTGGAAGGAGCGTTTAAGAAGTTAGCAAATTTTCTAAATGCTATTCTATGCTACCTATCCATTACATTTAAATGTATTCACAACTATTACTTTCTAAACCTCAGGACTCTCAACTCTCAATGTAACTGGCATTACCATGCAATACATGTTAATATCATTCAAGCAGCTCCTGGCCCTTATGTTCCCATTCAGAAATTGAGAACATACTATCAAATGAGAAACACAAATTGCAGAAATACATGGTTACGTAAAGGGTCCTGATACAGTGAAAGAAATGTGACTTATATTCATTGCCATCATAGACTTATGAAAGCAGCAGTACAGCAAGCTTGCCCAAGGTATGCAGTTAATAAACACTCCAAAAAGCCAAGACACCCTGCGAATGTTACTATAGTAACAACTCCTCCTTGGAAAAATGTTCATAAAAATATACAGTTATTCAAGGTACAACCTGGAAATGACCCTAGTGAATTTAGTATCTCCCAAATATTTTTGGTTTACTCAATTACTGCTTATAATTATTTTAGTTAACTATGCACAGTATAATAACAATATATA
>JAOEGS010021470.1:50422-100779 GCA_025447755.1 Corythornis vintsioides | reverse complement strand
GTTTCTCACGTCAAAAGAGTGATAGCTATTTTTTAAAAAATTGTTTGGGGGGGTTTCGGGTCTCTTTTTTTTTTTTTTTTTTTTTTTTTTTTTTTAATGGATCCAGTTGTTGTGGTGGTGGCCTAGAGCTAGTCTGGAACTGTAGTACCCTGGAGGGAAAGCAGATCTCTGACAGATCTTGGATGATTTCTAAAGGCTTGACTTTACTCTTGGACCCAGAAAGTTAATGAGCTCAAGCCTGAGCCAAGAAGCTGCTGCTACCAGGATGGTTATTCCAGCAGCGCTGCTGGGCGCTGGTAGCCCTCATAGCCCCTTTGGGTGACCATATGGGATGCCCAGAAATGCAACTGCTGTGTGTGGGACAGGATCTTCCTGCACCACTGCCTTCAGTAGGACATACTGTGGGTCACAGCAGGGAAGCAGAAAGCCTCCATCCCTGCTAAGAACATGGCTATGAGGAACAGTATTTTATCTTGCAGAATTTCTTTTCCATATAGGCTTTGATACCAGCCTTTTCACTTCCAGATATCCTGGTGCTCATTTTTTCATTGTCAACCTGGTACTCCCCTGGCCTGGGCACTTGGTGGTGTGTCAGGCTGTTGGGGCTTGCTTTTGCAGATGAGCTCCATACCAGGAGATCCACTGCCAGCATCACTTTTGTGGTCAGCCAAGTGGCCCCAGCCCAATTGTGACTGCAAGTGGGACCTGGCTCCTCACCCAGGCACCCAGGTGCCATTTAATCGTGGGACAGAAACCTGCCAGCCCAGAGCAATGCACAGAGGTCAGTGAAGTCCTGTATTTCATCATCTTTTTCGTTTCCCATCTTTATTGGAGACATTTCATGATCTGCTAAGTCTTCTCCACCATCACAAATCCAAGTTGTGGTCTCTACAGGGTAGCCAAACCTAGTCTGGGAGTCTGGGTGCCAGCAGATTTGGGCTTTACAAGGTCTGGGAAGGGGTGGTGCGACATGCAGGACATAATAGTGTTTGTCTCAAAGAATCCAAGAAGTTGAGACACTCAGGACATCTGTTGTTTGTCTTGAGACACGACCCCCTCCCCCACCAAGATGTGTGCTTGAGATTGGAGATGGGGGAGGTCTGCAGCTGGTGCTGGGAGTGAAGTGTCCTTGATATTTCATGAAGACTACTGGTCCTTCTGCAATAAATTAGCCTGAGGTGTCTGCTGCCTTAATCCCCCAATTTACAATGGCTGATCTCAACAATTAGCAAAGGACTATGCTAGCTACACTATACCCCTCTCCCTTATCTCTCGGAGGAGTACAGAGGAGGTAGAAGGAATTTCTCATCTGCACAGGGAGATAAGTGGGGGTGTAGTGGACAAGAACTATATAAAAAAATCTGGGACGCTATGGAAATAAGCAGGAATCTCCCGACTGACTGTTGACACGGGATCCTGGTGGTAACTAGCCTGTCGCTTGCTGTCTTCTGCTTTCTCCTTTCTTTTCTGTCTTTATTTTTCTCCCTGTCCTATCTGCTTTAGGAACTTGGTTATGCTACTCTAATAAAACTTTGTTATGCATGTGGCATCTGACCTTGTTTGCATCTTAATTTCACCATTTGGGGATCACCTTTAAACCTTTCATAAAAATTGCCACGTATCCTAATATCAGATCATGACAGGTGGTTATGAGCACTGGGCTTCCCTGCCTGCATCTGTCCCTTGAGTGTTCACAGCACATCCATGAAACAGCATCTGAGCCCCTCCCCATGTGCAGCTGCAGTAGTCGATCAAAGCACCAACATTTTACCAGACCCAGCCAGCTTTTGGACACTTCTCAGCACTCATTTTTTCCTGATGGCACTCTGTTGGTGGGTTACTTATGGGGAAGAAACCAGACTTAGTGATCAAATATTACCTTTGTTCAAAGAAAAGAGAGAAAATGCTCATGGAAAGAAAAAAACCTTGAAGAGAGTTTTAAAGAAGTTCTATTTCTTTATGTTCCAATCGGACTATTTTTCTTTCCTCTTTTTCAAAAGACAGATAAACCTCATGGGCTGTGAAACACCTATCTTCATTCTGAATAGGAAGGGCAAAAAAGGAAAAATGTTGCTATTTTCATTTCCTATATGATACTCATATGATTCCTTTCAACCTTTTAGATGCACATTTCCAATTCAAGCCATGGATTCTGCAAGGAGTTAGATGGGAAGTTTTGCACACAACATTTTAATGACCCATATCTCTGCTTCTGAGCATCTTTCACTAGTCAGTAATTAATAAACCAAACTCTCTAAGCACTGGCTAAAGGCTCACCTGCCAGGCGTTTGGCTGCCACCTGCTATTGCCACCTGTTTTCCCTGGTCATGAGGCATGACATAGGACCAGGGTTTGCAGCAGGGCCACGTGTTCTTCTGTGAGGCAGGTAGATGTTTGCAGCCAAGGCTATCGTCTCTCCTTAGAGATGCTGCCAGACCCAGCATGGGGAGATATGTCCAGCCCCCTGGTAGGGAACCATTGTTACAACAACCTTCCACTTCCCCAGTTTCTCCCTAAATTTAAAAGGTCAGAATGGCTTAGAGGTGCCTCAGGAGAATGGCACTTGTCAGTGTTTTGGGTGTTTGCTCCAGCAGCCCTCACATGTGGGGCTGTTAGGCCCATGACTGGTCCGATGGCTTTGCTGGGGCTTGGGAAGTGCTATGGTTTCTCTGGGTGGATCTCATGCTGCCCAGCACTGCAGGGGGCACAGCAGGCTGTAGGGAGGATGCATCACCTTTGTCATCTGTCATTTGTGTGTGCTAGAAATAACTAAGCTAGAAATGACACCAATGTTCCTTCTTGCCTGCTGCTGCCTTGCTCAGCCATGCCATTTCTCTCAGATCCATTTAGACTGCTGTTATTTACAGCTTCATCCTTCTGCTTCCGCTCAAGCTCCTACTTAATTTCCTTTGAAATCCCTCCATACAAGCTACCTGTGAGGTGCCTCCCGAGCTCCTCTGGCATTCATTAAGCAAACCTGAGAACCTGAGCTATGATCTCTCCTTTTGCAACAAACCTTTTTATTTTTTTTCCCTCCCCACCAGCCTCTTCACTGCCCTCCCACCTCTCCATCACTGCAATTCAAAATTTTCTGTCTCAGAGGCTGTGAGCTGGCACAAGTTCTTCTTGGCTCTTACTAGTTCTTTGCCATTCCTGCTTGGCCATTCACAGTAGTTGCAGTACTGATATAAAAAAAATATTTATTTTTTTCTTGCCCACCCTTAAAGGAAAGCACACATATGGTCTAAGATTGTGTTGTGCCAGCAGAAAAAAAGGACATCTCTTTGTGGGTGGATTCACTGCTGAGTATTCCTGGCTGGTCTGGGTGGTTCCATAAGGGGTGGATGGGATCTGTCAAGGCAGGTGGGAGGATGAGTGTGATGTAAAGGGTCTGAGAGCATTTCCCTGGTGAAATGGGCCAAGTGAAGGATCTAGTTCTCTGGCTGTTGAACAGAAAACTTTATACTACTTCTAGGAATACACTGATTGATCCTCAATTATAGGCTGGTGGGTAAAGAGAAGGTCATTTGACATTGCTCCAGGCAGGAAGAACTTGTAATATTCACAGTGTGCAACTTTGCATTCTCTGGCTTTGGGGTTTTATGCTAAACTCAGTATCTGTGACATGCAACACCTTGCTGAGGTTTGTGCTTTCTGGGCTGAGGCACCATTAGGACAAGCCCTGCAGGAGGCTCTAGGGGAAGAGCAAGAAAAGAGGGACCCACAACTCCCAATGGATGGTAGCTGAAGCCTCTTCTCTTCTTCAAATAGCTTATCTCTGTCCCCCGAGCTGGCATTTTAACTGACTTCAAGTTAAAACCTCCCAAGCCCCCTGTGTTTTCATGCATTAGCTCAGGACAGGCTTCCTGAGGTGCTGATGGCTATGAAGCTGTGTGTCCTTGGGACCATGCACCAATTCTAGCTGCTCAGGTACTTCATTTTTCCCTTTCACTTCCCTGTGTCTCATGTCTCAGTGAGTTGGCAGCAGAAAATAAAGCCTAGAGGAAGAGAAAGGCAGAAGAGAAATGTCCTGGGAGATTTCCAGCCGTTCTCCCACAGATGGTGGAGCACACAGAAACAATACCCAGGGGTTTGGAGGAATGGGGATTTGGTTTCTTATTTCTTATTACTTATTACCTTATTTCTATTTCGCCAAAGCTTTCAGAGGTTGAACTCATTGCACAGTCTGTACAAAAAGAAGATACTAGTATATGCACAGAAAAACTAGTTCCCTTGGATTTCATGGCTAAATTGGGATTTGCAATAGCTGGAGCTGGTGTTAAGGTGGGGAAAACCATCAGGATACAGCTGATTTGTAACTCCAGTAATGGTAGCAACAAAATAATAGTAAAAATGTACCCACTGCCCTTCAAAAGGCCTCCCCAGCTATTCTGAAAAAAAAGACTGGATGGGGGTTTCATTTTTAAAATTACATTTCAGATAAAAATGTTGTATGCTAAAGAGATCATGGCCAGACCTGGTGTTACTGCTCTGCTGCAGTTAGAAGAAGGAGTCAATGCCCAGAGAAAGACTGCAGGAGCCTGATGGGCACAGGCTGCTGAGATGGTTTGGCAGGGCTGAGAGGACAGGAGGACTCTGCCCTTGTCCCTGCTGACATGCCACAGTGGACAGGGGAAAGCAGCCCCAGGCGTGGTGCCAGGAATGATGGAGACTGGCTGGGGAAGGGACCGTGTGGCTTGGAGTTGACAGTACTTGCTGGGAGGTGCTTGGCTCTGGCAGGAACCTTGGGAGCAGGTGGTGCCACCAGACACTGGCTCCACCAGGTTATTGTGGGAACAACACATCAAAAGACAACTTGTGACCCTTGCAGTGTAATTACAGTTGCCCAATGATTTCCTTCATTTCTCACCAGCATCTCCCTCCAACACCTCCATGGCCTGTAGCATGGCTCGCCATGCCTCTGAGAGCAGGCAGATTTTGACCCCAGGAGCCAATGCAGGGCTGTTTCCCAGGAAGAGAAAAAGCACAGCAGTGTTTGGATGCAGTTTTTCTCATCTTTACTTGTCTGACATCATAATATTAAAATACAAATAGATTGAACCTGCTGCTACTCAGAGCACCTGGTGGTGTAAAGGGAAGGCAAAGCCAGGGGGCACCTGCTGGGTCTTTTAGTCCAACTATTCTGAGCAGCCAGGCCATGTAATTTCACAAATTTATCAACCTCCTGGTAGCCCACATCAGTTAATACCCTTTTGTTTGTGCACCAGTGGTATCCGCAGTTTAAAAGCTATTCTCTCTCCCTTGTTTTTCCCCACGGCTTCCTCCTTGTCTTCCCCTTCCCTCTCCCACTGTAACTCATGAGAAGGATAGTGCATCCTCCCAGGTAAATCCTGTCCATCATCCTCCACCTTTGCCCTGGCCATCACTGATCATTTCACCAACAACATGGGACAGTCACAACATCTTGACTTCTTCCCTGCTACCCACAGCCACGCTACATGGATGGCCTCTGATTTCAATCAACTGAGATTCCTGTGTCTTATGCCAACCATGTCACAGCAAAACCCACTGTTGCTGGTCCTGACTCCCCTTCTGTGAGGGTCCTCGCTCCACTCTGGGGGGGCGAGGTGGGTGGACATCCCCAGTCTCTCCACTCCCCTTGGCCACCATGTTACCGACTTTGCTGCTCATTTCCTCATCCTTACCTCCTTGCTCTGGTTCCACTAACAATGTCTTGTGTGTTGCTGTCAGATACCTGTCCTGGCCTAGAGAAATCTCTAGACATAAAGGAAAAGATCAGCATGACATGTTCATTGCACCGTTAACCCTTTCCTCTTGATCTCTGGGTCTTTGTTGTTTCCTCCAAGACCCCAGATGTTGTAGGATCTCCCAAAGAGCAAACTGCTTCAAGAGTAAAACCAAATAAAATGCCCTCAAACTAACATGCAGGGCAGGAGAGGGTGACGGCAGGTCCCTGTCAGGGCTGGCCAGACAACACATGCTTTGATTAATTCAGCAGCTGATTGTGGGCAACACCTTCAGCAGGAACATGTTTGCTCTGTTATGGACTTGCTGCCCTGCACTGGGCATTTCCCTCCTCAGGCACTCCCATTGCCACCCTTTATTCAGGGCTCAAAAAACACTCTACAAACCTGTGGGTGTTGACTCTCAGAAAGCCCTCAACAGAGAATACAAATTATCTGCACAGGATTTCAGACTGCTGAACTCGATGGCAGATGACTCAGTCCACACCAGACAGTTGAACTTGGGTGCAAATATGAGTACCCCTGTTTGCTGGTTGCAAAGGTATCCCTCTGAATCTACCCTGAAATTTCCTTAGAATCTCCAGAAAGATGATCTCAGAGATCCTGGTTCAAATCTACCCCTGTTTAGTTGTATAACACCAAGAAAACACTCCAGCCCAGAGCAAGAAAACCCCATGCTTCCAAGTCCTTGCAGCCTCTAGGGAATGGATAAAAAATTATTTATTGGGGTTCATGGAATTAGCAACAGAATTTGTTGTCTTCAAAACACTTGGGGTGATTCAGCATTGGAGGTTGAGGGATGGGGCTGTGAACAAGATGCAGGTGGTGGTGGGTGAAGCAGGATAGAGACAGCAACTCCCACCCGGGGACAGTGTGTCAGGCTGGTGGTGGGACAGAACTGGCACAACCTCAATTCTAGGAGCTTAGGCACACAGATGATGAAGAAGATGCCATAGAAATCCAGGGTGGATTTGATGGGCAATCAAGCTGAAGCACTGAATCATATCGGGACATACAGGACGTGGCCACCCAGACCCACTGCCAGCAGGAACAGCCCGTAGGGCTGTAACAGCCAGAAAGCAGCCAGAGAAAGGCAGAGGCTGCAGGGTGAAAGCACAGAGTCTCATGGCTCATGGCTGCAGGTGAGCCCACCTGGAACCAGGCAGGATGGGAATCGCTGAACCCAAACTGGTGAAAACTCACCAGATCTGGGCGCCATCCCTGCCTGCTGCCCTGCGTGGGTTTCACCCGGCCAGGCAGCCAGACACGGTAGAGGTTAGAGCAAAGACATAAATAAAAAGGTTAATACTTTCCACCCGTCTCTCCCAGCTGCCATGCAGATTGCAGCTGTTTCTCCCCAGTCACCCTGGCTGCAATACTTGTTGGGTTGGTATTTAATTGCCTCTCCCTAACGACGCATCAGGCAGGGTGTAATTTGCCAGCACTGGTCAAACAATACAGATAAACCCGGTTTGCACACAAAGGCAGTGGAGCGGGGAAACTTCACCGTCTGCTTCTGCTCCCCTTTGGAGCTGCTGGCTCCAGACATGGGCGGGATGAGAAGTGACCTAAGTCTCAGCCTTTGGGAGGAGGGAGGAAAATGTCAAACAACAGGAGACACGCACTTGCTGTGCAGTGAGCTGAGGTGAAGCTCTAAGTGTCCCCAGCGTCACCAGGGCTGGGTTGCCATGTGCCAGCTCAGGGGCTGGCCACGTGTTGTTGCAGCTCTGCAACAACAAATCCCTTTTCTTGGGCTTTCTTGCCTTTTTCCTGAATTTAATGTGTAAACACATTTTAAGATTTCTTCCTTTGCTATTTTTTAGCCTAAGCAGTGTGAGCAAGTATATGGGAGATGACAACTTCATTCTTACTTGGGAACCACCCAGCTGGAGATGAAAAACCCAACAGATCTTTAACTTAGGAAGCAGAAGGGCTGTTTTAACACCAGTGTGGGCCCTCGATGTTGCTTTGAACCTTGGGTTAGCAGAAGCAGGTGAAATAGGAACAAAAACATGAAAGTTTCACCTCACAGCCACAACTTCTCACCTCAGCTCTGCAGCACTGTGGTGCTCAGAGCATCTCTGCCCTCCTTGGCTCCCCTCACACCCCAGGCTCCAGCCAAAGAAGAGACATTGCACCCAGATGCTATAATGAGAAGGAGGGAGTTAAAAATTACCTTGCCCTCACAATGTGAGCACCGAAAAAGCAAAACATGCCCTTCCTTGTACTAGCCCAGGGCACAGACCCGTGATTATGGCCATTTGTAATACTTTAAAGATAGAAATGGGCAGTGCTCTATATTGATACAGAGAGAACCGCAGTTACACAATAAACGGGTAGATTTCAATGTTCCTTAAGTATTTATACAAACTGCCCCTTTAGTCAGAGTTGCTTTTGAAGGACTGCAAATTTCCAGCATGCAATGAGCTTTACAGTGCTCAGAAATGAACTATGGCCATGAAAGTTAATTGGGGAACCACCTGGTTTTGGACACCCTGAGTAATTTTAAGGTGGTGGATGTGTGATCCTACCTACACAGCACTGACTCCCATAGGTCACCCACTTCATGTGTGGGTCTGTAGGAGCCCACCTGTTCTGCCTCACCCTGCAGAGCAGAAGTTATTTTGGGATGGCACCAAGCTCCTTCATCCCAAGGCCGCACCGCTTAGCACCCTTCTCCCGCTGCTTACACAGCACACAGGCAATGAAACCAGCTGCTCCGTCACCACGTTGCACGTTACCACCCACGTCTACAACGCAGCCTGATTGATAGAAACTGCCAGATAACCCCGAGCTGGCGCCTGGTGTCCTGGCACCTGGTACCCAGCCCCCAGGGCACGCCCGGGCGCAAAGGCCAGCACTGCCCGCACCACCCGCACTGGCATCTCTGCAGGCACAGCCTGGAGGAAGCAAACAAACAACAACAATAAAAAAAAGGGGTTGTTTGTTCTAACAGGAGGAAATCAAGGGTGCGTCAAAATGGAAAAGCACAAAGCCAGTAGGGAAATGGTGTTTATTTATAAACTTATAGAGGACAGCCACGAACAATGGGGTGGGCGTTTTTTATCCCACCCAGAAATGGAGAAGGAGCCTGGGTCTGTCTGCTGCCAGCATGGTGAGACAGCCTTACTGGGGAGCCCTGGCTGAGGGCTCATCCCGTGCAATCTAGTGGTGGGCTCTAAGATGAAGATCCACTGCCTGTCTGGAGCTGCACCCTCGGCAGGTGGGCAAGGGATGCTTTCTGGCTCCCTCCAAAGCTCCACGCACCAAAACCTCTGTGTCAGTGAATGGCAGAGGCTGCTGCTCAGCCCTTGGACAGCAGCCAGAGCAGGGGTTGCACCTTTGCTCCGGCCCCTGGGGACATGGGCTTGGACCTGGTGAAGGGCTCAAATTCATCAGTTCCCTGCCCAGGCAAGCAGGAGGAGGGCTCAGAGCTGCCTCTCATAGCATCCCTTCGTTTCATTAGCAACAAAAGTCAAGGCACTAAAGATTCTCAAGATCACAAGTTCATGTTCAAACATAACAGCATTTCATGATCTTGCTGCTACAAAGAGCCACCTAATTTATTGACCCAGGGAAATGAGGCCGGGTGAGCCTGTGTCCTCTGCAGGCTTCCTGTGCCTCTGCATCACACACATCACACAGTTCATTAACGCCCTCTGCTCAGCGCCCAGGGTTCCGGTTAGGCAGGTGCTGCTTTGTGTATGGCACCTGAGGCATTTAAGGGGTACTGAGGGAGCACAGCACCCTGTTTCCATTCACCCAGATGCCACTTTCTTGTTCTTTCTTGTAATACTGATTTCTTAAAGGAAATGTTGTTTGGTTTGGGTTGGTTTTTTTTCTGAGTATTTAGTAAATCAGCAGTATTGACAGCCTCACTAGAACTAGATGAGAGCAGAGACAGTATTCTGGGGGGAAGCAGCACCCCTCTGCTCTGGAGTGCAGCACATGGGATGCACTGCAGTTAAAGGCTGAATTCTGATCTTACCGGGGTAACGCAACATGAGTGGCTGCCAAAATCCACCCCAAAAAGGAACTGGTGGTGCACAGTGAGCCTCAGTGAGCCGTGTAGGGTTCAGAGGGGCTGGGAACTCGGTCCCTCCAGGGCAGCCTTTGACCTGCTCACACAAACCTTCCACGGGTCAAAGGCTCAGACAAGATTATTTTCACACAGATAAAGATGCTGATCCCCTGTGTAAAACACACTGATCTCTCCAGCCAAACTGCAAGCCTCTCACTGCCCTGTGAAGCACGCAATGGTTTGCCTGACATGGTGCTCACACCCCTACTCACATGGGTTAAACTGGAGGAAGAGGCTGAAAAGTGAAGGCTTTTGCATGTGTACATTGCTCTCAGGCCTAAAATGTTCAACGTAATAAAATAATCAAGAGCATTTCCCCTTGTGACCTCTCGTTCAAATAAAGTTCATTTTAAATGGATGGATAGAATACTGTTGCTTCTTGAAGTGCTCGTAAAAGACTGAGTTGGTGCCATAGCCGTTTTCACCAGACCAGCAGGCACAAGGGTACCGGCAGGACCAACTGACATAGTGCCTTCATCCTCACTCTGAGAAGGCATTTGGGACATCTCTACTAACATAAGACCACTGGAAAGGCAGAAATCAAGCCAAATAGAGTAAGTCAGACCAATACACATAGTTACTAAGAAAAAAACACTCTGGTACTCAAATATGGTCTCATTACACAGACCATGGGAGTGAAGGCAGCCCACTGTGCCTCTTCCAGGACATTTGCGAAGTTTGCCCCATTAAAAAAAAGTCAGGAAGGACCAACTGCTCCAGCTGACAGTGAATGATCACATTTAGGTGACATGCCTGACATGCTTAAATAGATGTGGTTACTTATTAGATGTAAACACTGCTGAATAAATCTAAATAAACTCTAATTATTTATACAACATATTCCTAATGCTGGCTGAATGTTGAGTCTTACCAACTTTAAAATAAAACTGAAGGCAGGCAGGATAAATGATTTAATGCCTCTGTAGATATAATTTGTATGTGTAATATGTATATACAAATATACATAATACATGTAATTATAGGTATTGGTGTTTGAGTGAGTTGTCTAGCCAGATGAAAAAGAGTAAGTACTGAAAACACTTTGCTACTGCCTCCTAGAAAAGGAACGACACTTAAACTCTCTAGTGTAAGGAATTGGTAGTTGGTATTTGGGGAAGAGAATTGTTGCCCTCCTGCTGAGTGGATTTGACAGCCACTCTGTCTTGTCCATCATTCTAAAGAAGAATTTGAGATGGAGTGTCTGACATGCAAGGGCAAAGCACTGTGTGTAAAGCACAGCTGCTGCAGTGTATTCACACCATCTTCTGTTGGTCATTTCTGGCATCTGGCAAAAATGTAACTCAGGAAGCCATCCTGAGGCTTTGGTCCTCTGGAGCATCTCAGAGATGTGCTCCCAGCACAGCACCTGCCTGGGTACACATCTGCACTCCTGCAACACCCAGGTGACAAAGCAGAGTCAGGGCTGTGCTTGACCCACAGATCCAGGCAGAGGCACGGATGGCTTGTACTGTGGAGCCCAGAGCCACTGTCAGATAGGTGAGCTCTGCCGAGAAAGGCTTTCCTGTTCTACAGCCCTCACTTCACCCTCCTTCACACCTGGCAGGTGGTGCACAAGGAGCAGCAAAGGTAAATGTCCTCCCTTTCATTACCCATCTGGGCTTCAGGATAGAGATTTTTAGTGTAGGAAAGGCAAGAATAGTCCTCATGCCTGGTCTTGCTGACAGGGAGATACCATGCAATTGCTTGTGCAGCCAATGCATGTGCAGCCACACATTAAATGCACTGGGTTTTCCGTTTTCTTAAGATACTGGCTGCAATTTTTCTTTACTGAAGTTTCATGTTTGGACTTGGTGTCCAAGGGCACAGTGTCTCACGGCCAAGGAGCCAGCAGGCAGACGGTCCCTCAGCACGCAGTGGGGCACAGTAACAGCTTCCAACATGCATGCAGTGGGCAAGTCCATCCCACTGCCTCAGCTCAGAGCTACATTTCTCTCTAAAGAGTATTTTAAAAGCAAGCCAACTTCATGGGCAGCACAGCTTGAGTTTATATAAGTTTAATGAATTTTTGAATGTTTGCAGAACTGCTATTTAGCTGTTATAACAGAAGGAAAAGGAATGAGGTGATGTCCCACTAGCTCTTTACTACACCCTGTGTCCATTGAAGATTGTCCATCAAAGATTCCTGAAGACTTAGTGCACTGCACCAAGTGCCAACATGTGGGACATGCTGGGGCAGGTCCCTGCACCATCATTAACACTTGGAGACCCTTAACACGAAGGCATACTCATTAAAGGTCAATTAGCTCATCTCAACATATTGGATACAGAAAATCAGCCACTCAGAGCCACCTCCACTTTCCCACCCTTGCAGATGCACAGAGGAGAGGGAAGGGGCTGGGCTGCTGGAATGTTCACTGGGAACTTGATCCCCACAAGGTTGTCAAGCACAACAGCTACTCACCATGCTGCTGGGTTTGGGGGGCTTCTTTTCCTCTTGCAGCTCAGGGGTTATTTGGCTCTTGATGCAAAAGGCAAGGGCTGAACAAGCAACTCACACTTGCCTTTTGAAAACAATCAGGCCACTAATTCAGGAACCTCATTTTAGACAATTTTTGAACTTTCCAGACCTTTGGGAAGAGCAGGATTGAGTGCTGATCCTGGCAAGGAGGTCAGAGAGCAACCAGCAGCTGATGTGCTGAAGGTCAAAACCAGCACCAGCCGGCAGCATCTGCTGGGAAGCAGAAGGCTCCCACTCAGAGCTGTGCCTGCACAACATCAGTGCCCCAGAGCATTTCAGTTAATCCTTACAGAATTTAACTACCCATACTGATAACCTGGAGCACAAGTTTTGTTTTTGCAAATAACATTCGCAAATTAAAAATTTGCAAAAGCTACATCAGCATCCAGAGACCAGAGCCAGGCAGTTGTACTCTGCTCCGGCTGCAATGCAAAAGGAAAGGCACCTAGAGACCGTGACACTGAAGCAGGTGAGACAGAGAGGTGCGGGATCCTTCAGCAGTGGTGGATAGTGGATTCTGTCCCTTGGAGAGAGAGAAGAGCCCTAGGAAGGCCTGTCAGCAGCCCCTGACTCCTCCAGCTGTGGGGAGTGAGGGGCTGGGCAGCTCTGGCGCAGCTTAGATAAAACTTCTGAAATCGCTCCCTCTGTCCCATCTGGGACTGACAAGAAACGGCCTCCGAGAGTGAGGAGACAAGGACACAAAGCCTGGAGGCGTTGTCCCATTCCCTGCCCTGCAATGGTGGCCATGCACCAGTTGCAGAGAACATTGCCAGGCGAGCCACCCAGCCCTGGTGCGGGCAGCTGGAGCCGACACATCTGCTCTGCCTGGTCCCAAAGCCCTCCAAAAGAAAAAACAAAACAAAAGCTCCCCTGGGAGTTCAGTGAAACGTCACTCAGTGCAGACCACAGCCACTTCTCCAGTGAAGTTTAAATGTGAGAATAGCTTTGAGCTTCTAAATCATGAGACCCAAGTGAAAGCTTTGCCATTCGGGGAAGTCTGAACTCAGCCCAGCTCTCGGCTTTGCCGACACCTTAGGTTCGGAGGGCTTCAGAGGAGAATGTTTAGGATCCAGCCCTGGGCACCAACCGTTAACTGCAACGCCAGCATTTGAATCACAAAACCCAGTGCAGAAACTCTAGCAGCATCTTGATGATGAAAAAATGAAGCGGAGTTAGACTGAAGAAATGTTTGCAGGGGAAGAACCGCGCTGCCTACCCAGCACAACTGCGGTGGGAAGCTTTTGTATGCACGCCAGCAGCCAGTTCAGCTCCTAATTGATTCCTCCCCCTTCCCCCCGCCTTTTGCATTGTTGATACACAGCCATTCCCACACAACTATAAAAGACAAGGTGTTTTTTACATAACTTCTTTGGTTGGAGAGGACAGGAGTTAAAAAAAAAATAAAACAAAAATATCCAATAGCAGAGCAGTGCCCTGCAGCACCAGAGCTGGAAGGGCCCTGCAGCCAGGTGGGTGCCCCACCAGTTCAGGCAGCAGGATTTAGAACTTCTCCATTGCTCTGAACCCCGGGGATGCCATCAGAGCTGACTCATCTTCCTGGAGTCCAGGCAGCCCAGCACAGCTGGCAGGGTGGATAGGAGGGGGGCCAGTAAACAGCCCCAAATTTGCAGGTTGCCAGACTTCATTTCCTCCTTCTTCACTCAATATAATTAACCTTAAAAAAAAAAAAAAAAATAATAGCCAAGAGCTGCTGGCAGAGAAGGGACATGCATAATGAGGAGTAATGTCGGCTTTAGACAGATGTCAGCGGCGGCTGCCGAAGCCCCTTTGGAGGTGCTCAGACTGTGCTCAACTTGGGCTGGATCCCTAGAGTAACGCTACCCTGCGCTGACCGGAGCCTCGGCGGGAGAGAGGAGCAGAGCCACGCAGCGCCAGGGCGAACGGTGCCTTTAACCTGTGCTGCCTGTGCCTGCGGCTGCCAGCGAGTGTGCACCGCCTCCGGGTCCCGCCTCTTCGCAGGCTGTGCCGGTCACCCCCGGCACTTACCCTTGTGGGCGGCCAGACCCTGTATGAAATGTAGCCTGGACTGCGCCAGGACGATGCCCGTGTTTTCTCTGTGCAGCCCACAGCATGGGGTCTGGGGCATGGCACAGCTTGATTTAAAGCTTAAAGCTGAGGATTTGCGAGATACAGATGTGCTGATGTCACACCTCAGCATAAGATCCCAGAGGAGAAAATGCCTGAGTCTCTCTGACGTAAGCCTAAACTTTTAGTTTTCTCTCTTGAGTTTGATCCAGTACAAATGTTGACCAGAGACAAGAAGAAACTAAAAAAGTCAGGCAAAACAGACTGAAAAGGAAGTTCTGCTCAACATGTGCTCCAGATGCTTCCAACCATCATTTTTCCTTTATGTGCTTCATTTACAGGCAGATCCCAAGTAAGTAACACACTGATGACAGCTTCCACTTTTTAAAAAGTGAAATGCACTTTTTTTTTTTTTCTCTTGGACACAACTTAGGGCATTTGTCCCTTTGGCCACTATTGCTCTAACAAATCAAAATAAAGGTTCAACTTGTTTAATAGACCATTTCTCACAAAGCTGAAAAGACAACACTCGGGAAAAAGCACAAGAAGAGGGCGAGTAGTGAAGTGATGCTTCACAAAACCTTGCCCTCAGCCTCCAACAATGTGAAGTTCAGGGATTGAGATCGAGATCAAGGTGCCAAAGTGTGCCTTCAGCAGAATTTATCTATTGAAAAGCCAGGAGACGGAAACAGGCTGGCAGTGGCAAAGCACAGGTTCCCTTTTAAAAAGCTCTGAAAATTTAGTACAATCCTCCAAACAGGCAAGGTCAAACTTAGAGAGCAGCAGGACTTTCTAATACTTTAAAATAACTTCCTTCACTGTAGACCTTCCTAGAGACTCAGCTGCCATGACTTCTGGTTCACCAATACCCACTGCTCACCCAAGGGTGATCATCAAGGCTCTGCCCAGACCTCAGGATGGCTGAAGCTCTGCTGCTTCTCAGTCCTGTCTCCCCTGCACATCTTCTGAAAGGGACTCCTGTCACTTCTGCCCAAACCATCCCATAATGCTCTCTGGCCCAGGGCTAGTGTTGCTAGAGAGAAAATACTGACCATAAGGGTACTACTTCTGCTCAGTGGAGTAAGCTTAGAAGTGAAAAACAAATAAATATAGAAATCTGAGCTAGTTGTTGAAGTGTAAGAAGATTGTGGGGAGCAGAGGAGTGTTGCCTCCTGGACAAAGGCTGCTCCATTGCTGGATTTTGAAACAAATCAATATAGAAAATGTGTCCAAGAGCCAGATGTCTGCTTTCATCTTGCTGCGCTGGAACTGGAATAAAGCCCACAAAATCCCCACCAAAATACTTTCTTTGAAAGCTCTTTGTTAATGGCTTTCCGGATGCAGGGAAGGAAGGCAGCAAAAGTGAATGTCTGACGCCATCTAAAGGCCGCTGGAATTTTCACCTTGAGAAGGCTCTAACTTCGGGACTCTGAAACAGTTTCAGGGTGACCTCTTGAATTTACATTGCTCCCTGCAGACACAGAAAGAAGAGTGCAACCAGTTGTAAAGGGACTGAGAACACGTCAGGAAACATTTTCTCTAACGTCTTGGTTCAGCATAGCTGCCGTATGCAGTTCCCACCACTGCTGAGGCAGTGGTGTGTTGAAAGGATTAGATATCTGCATGGGTAATACCAGAGCTGGGCTGCATGATCAGAGCTGGAGGCATCAGCTGCGACCAGATTTGCCCTGCAGTGCTCATCATATTTGTTTTGTTTGCTTACAAGTTGATTAAACTTGACTGAAACTTCCCATGAGGTGTGCTGGTCCAAGTGAAAACTGCTTGGGCAGGTTTGCCCGGGCTGCTGGCACACAGAAAAGGTGGAGCTGCTGTAATGCAGCACTTCCAAAGAACAAGGCTGTAGAAAATACAAGTTCCTCCACATTGCATTCTGGCAACCTGTTCTGTGAGACCTAAACTGCTGCTGGCTTTGCAACTGGGATTAGAAATTGCAGCAAAGGACTGAGCAACCTTCATATTCAAGATGGGCTGTCTACTATTCCTCCAAGAGTCTGTGCGATTTTGGCCAATCTGCAAGTCTTCAAAAATAGGAGTTTCTACAGCTTTTTTTTGTTTTGTTTTTTTTGTTTGTTTGGGTTTTTTTGGGTTTTTTTTCTGTGAAGCTAAAATGTCAGAAGTGCCCATCTCCACTGAACACCCTCCTGGCCTTCCCCACTGGGCTGCTTGTGCCAGTGGAGCAGAGCACGTGGCAGTGCTGCAGGCAGGCTGCCTGTGCCCTAGCCGCCCGCACGCGCAGCACCCAGCACTTCCAATTAGTGCTTTTCAGCGTGTCCTCCACCTCATTTAACATCCTGCAGCTCTGAAAGAGCAAGTGCCAGTCCATGCAGCAAGGCTATGGGTGAGGGGATACATTTCCCTGCCAGTTTGAGGAAGGGAGAGGAGAAACACTGTTACTCTCATCAGAACTTTCCATCAGACCCACGTGCCCAGTCTGGGACACAGTGGCCCTTTCTCCCTGTCCTTGGCTACTTAGCAGTGCATCATACTTAGGAAGTTTCCACAGGCTGAAATGGTGAAAACTTAACAGTTTTGAAAACAGGACATCCAAGAAACAGAAAATCCTCAACTACTGAGCACCAGAAAAAACAGTAATTTATGCTACGTGCTTAGTGTGCAACAGCTCAACTGGCAAGTCATGAAAGTATGAGTCAAAATGGCCTATTACAGCCTTCAGCATGACATTATCCCATCTCCTCGCAGCACCTAAAGCCTGATCTCAAGTATACCTTGTTCTGCACTTTTGGAAATCAAGCAAAATCCAGTTTGTTATGTAACACATCTCCAGAACATGTGAGCGTGTAAAACAAGTTGTCAGGTGATGAGCTGGATCACAATACTGATTTCAATATAGCCATACATAGGCAAAAGTGAGTAGAGAAAAATGCACAACTTCCAAAGTCCTGTTTTCTTGATGGTTGCTCACATGTCATTCCCCACAGCATGCACTGCTGCTTCTCTGCACTGCTCTTTCTTGGGTTAAGCATGCTACTGGTAATAATTATATCCTATCAAGTCAATAATCCATTTTGAAGCTCATCCTTCCAAGGGCTCCTACTTCCTAAGATTTAAGCCTCAATATATGTTATGCTTGTTATGAGCATCTACTTTATTTCCATGCTTAGGCTTGCAGAAACTCAGATCTTTATTGTAACACTAAAAGCCAAAGATCTAAGTGAAAATGAAGGGTCTGTTGTGGTTCGTAGACTCTTGGGAATAAAAGAGAGTTCAAAGAAGAAAACTACAGATGTACTCAGCCTTACAGTGTAAGCTCCTCCATATTGATAGAACACCTGCTTTCATGTTAGTACAGCAGAAAGCAGACCATAGATGCTCCTGGAGACAAACGATAGTAAGAAAAAGAATCTTGGTTAAGATTAATTTAAAATGCTAAACCAAAACTGTCCTTGCACACAGGGAGTGAGTTCATGGAACTGTCACCAGTCTCAGAGAGTTGGATTTTGACTGTCTTGTAAACAGAAACAAAAGGCTGATTTGTGGAAGGACAAAGAAAATAAACATTTGAAGCCCTTAAAGACACTTCACGGAGTTGATACAGCTATAAAAACATAACACTGCAACTTCTGCAGCCTCAGATACTCCAAAGTATACCATATGCTGGCAGGGCATGACACAGATGCCTTCAAATAACTTTACATTAAAAGTCTTCCCTACAAAAGAACCCCCAATGACTAATCAACCTTTGCTTTCATTAATAAAATGAAAAACAAAACAAAAACAACCAACCAAGAAAAAAAGAAAGTAATTTCCACAAGGTGATTCCCTGCTTACACATCACTCAAACCACTCGAGTGCTATGGCTCAGGCCATCATACACAAATCAACGTTGCAGAGCAGAAGCCCTGGACCAAGATGATGGGAAGCATGCCCTGGGAGAGGAGAGCCTGCAGCACAAAGTCAGCCTGGGCTCAGAACAACTGCCTGACACCACTCTTTCATCTCCAGGATCTGTGACAGATAAAACAACTGTTCTCTAGTAAGATCTGACTGTGTTCTTGCATAGCTTTCAGAATAAGCACAAGCAAGAAGCTGTCTTCAGAACAAACCCTCAAGAAGGGTTGTGCATAATCAAAGCATCTTTCCTACAAGACAGAGATGTAAGAGCACTGTATAAACAAAAGGCTGCTATGCAAAATTAATCTATTTAAAATACTGTTTATTTGTGATTTAACATTAATTAGCATTACATCTATGAGCAATTTCAGATAACATTTATATATTTTCCACAGGACACAAGAGTTGGCTGGCTCATTCTTTATGCCAAAGCAAGTAAATAGAGGCATTAGCAAAAGGTGCAAATAGTTCACGGTTGCATTTTAAAAAATATTTATGCACATTGCATTCATTTAGATATATTTTTAAAAAAGTTATGAAAAGCATAGTTCACAGGTTACTGTTTCTACATATGTTGTAATACAACACAAATAATGTAGAACATAAAAAAACAATAAGTAAGCAACTGAAAGTTTCCACTAGGATTAAAAACACTGATTCCAGTATTTAGTGATAGCTAGAAAATTGTATCCAGGATCCATTCCAACATTGCATTATCACACTTACACGGTCAAAGCTAACCAGCCCCCAAACATGCTATAATCAACATTTTGCATGCCAAACCACTCTCCAGCCATATTTAACAATGATATAGTGTATAATATTTCAACTGGAAATTTGGGAATCACATGGATCTTTAAAATGCACTTCCTATTGCGATGACGGATTTACAGACAGCTCGACACAGCGAAGAAAACCCTATGTTAATGTCTATCTTTAGTTTGTATTTACAATACAGTAAAAGTACTAAAATGACATTAGAAGTAAAAATGAGTAAAGTGGCAGTACCACCCTTACCCGTGGCACTAGGCTCTGATTTGCTCTGGGTTCATCCAAAGGACAACACAGATTCACGAGACCCTTTTACAATTCAAATGAAAGAGAAGAAAAAACCCGAAGTGTTGCACTCTGTATGAATCCATACAAATTACTGAAAACCTCTAATATGGAAATGTCACTTTTCTGATTTAATAAAAATATTCCGCAATCCATATCTTATATTTAAAAAAAATAATCACCAAACTTTTACTTTCTTTGTTTCCTCCTATTTTCTTACTATTTCACTTTCCCTTTTAACAGTTTTGTTTCCTTCATTTGGTTATGTTAAGAGATTATTTTTCTTCATTCATTAGCAATACCATGAGAGAAAATAAAACTACCCACAAGTAATTTTTAAACATGAATCCAGTTCAATTTTATATGCTTTTAACCTTTGATTTCTAAGTCCCTGGATTCCTGAATTATATTTAAGTATACTCTAAACCAAGCATTCTTAAATACACTCTACTATTAAATGCTTGGTTCACATGCTTATAATACCTTTATACTGAATGGTATACAAACATTTGAACATATAAAATCTTTGTTTTGCCAGTTAAACTAAATTATCAATGTTAAGTGTATAAAATCCCCTTTCTTGAAAAATAAGGGCTCCACCCAACTGATAGAATAAAAAAGAAGTCTTCAAAAATTATATTTCATTAAAATGAAATATTTGGCAAAAAAGTTATTGAAGAATGGAATTCTTTAGACATTTTGTATAATTCCAAATAAACTTTCTCTTACACAGTTTCTCCCCTAATATTATGTGCCAGTGTATAATATTTCTAGATGATCTAATCTTAAAAAAGATTTAAAGGTGTGCTGTTAATGTGCACCCACTCAAACAGGGGTACAGTAACATAAAATATATGGTCAAAAATCACAATACAAAAATGTATGATCTAGTTACCAAATGAGACAGCAGTTTTAAAAAGTCTTATGGTCACTCAACAGTAACTTCAATAAAGTCTTTAACTGTACTGAAAATGTTAAGGTCTGCAAAATACTCCAAGCAGAACTTGCTGCTGCATACTGTGATGGTATTCCATCTTGTTACAATGGTAACTGAGCACCTGCCAGTGTAGTTCTACATGAAACTAATGAGTGTTTCCAACCCTCATAGCAATCTTGGACACAGTTAAATGAGAGATGAATTAATTTTCAATTAACATGAAAGGTGGTTTTTTGTTTGTTTTTAATGGGTTTTTTTTTTTTTTTTTTTGGTTGGTTGGGTTTTTTTAAAGCAAACCTCTTCCAGTTCCTTTTTTGTTTAGGTGTAAAGTCCAGTTACTGCACACCCCTAGTCCTAAGCTGTTAATGGTCAACTTACAGGTTTAAAATGTGCAATGTCTCCTCACAACAGAACTGCACTTACACTTCTACTTTCTCCTTCTTTTTACTCTTTTTCAGGAAAGATGGGGTGCGGAATTTCTTCTTCTTCTTTGATGGTGATTTGGATGGTGACCCTTCAGGGGACAGGGCCTCTTCTATCTTCTCAGAGCTTTTAATTGTAATCTCTACACTCTCCACAGTACTAGTGGTTAATTGACTGACCCTCTTGGTGAGATCATCTTCTATATCATGGGCATCTTCCTTGCCATTCACCACCACAACTGGCCGCTCCACAGATATTAGATTAGCATTCTGAGTATAGAGATCTTCGTGATTTTCTGAAAGAACAAAGTATTTTGCAATTATTTATGTACACTGTCACACACACAAAAAATCCAGTACTGAAACAAAGTATGTGAGTCTGGACTGTGATCCAAATAGTAAACCCCAAAGTATTTAGATGGGCCTTTTTTCCCCCCCTCTTTATTGGCACTCTCACTCATTGCAAGAAAATATTGTGAAAATGCCATTAAAGCAAAATGGGCTGGAAAAGATAACCTTCTCTCTACCAGGTACATATACAGCCCAAGCTGTATACAGTATATACAAACACAGCCTACACAGTGCATACGTGTATAGTCTCGAGCACACTCAGAATTATGCTTTACTCAAGAGACCAATTTATGAAGGTTCAGTCATTTCATACAGAAGTCTTTAGAGAACTACCCTTTCCAAACGCTGCCTTAGCAAAGTGCTGGAAAGGTCTTGGGCAAAAAAAAAAAATAAATCTTAGAATTACATTTTTACTTAATTGGAAGTGTTATTTCCTCTCTGTCATTAAAACACAGGGCATACTGAAATTTATTTATTTTCTTTTTGAGAATTATGTATTTGAAAAAAATTGGGGAAAGTAGTTTCTTAGTCAGAGTCCCACCCAGACTTGGCACAAGAGGGCTCTTTCTGCCTCAGCTGACTTCATGCGAGCACAAGGAACGCAGCAGCAGGTGGATGACCCGGCTCCTTGGAGCCGTTGGCATTGTACAGAAATTGCATGGAATACCTTCTAATTTTTCTGGGACATTTTGCGGGGACTGAGTTTGTGACTGAATTTGTGACACAGATGAACCGTCATCTGAGAATAATTCCTGTTCAGCATCTGCAGGACAAGATTTGAATTAGTAGCCATGCAACAGTAAAAAAAAAAAATAAAAAATCAAGCAAGAATGTCAGTGATAGTGCTCCAAGATTGACAGCTTTGCCAGCACTGCAGTGCTCGTGCTGACCACCTCAGGAAGTTACAGTCAGTTTAAACACAACAGAATTATGGATTCACACGCTTTATCTGCTAACAACTATTATACATTAGTTCCTTAAGAAAAAGCAGGGTTACATTGTTAATAGAACAGGGTTGCATTGCAGGTAGCATGCCCCATGGTTTGATCTAGCTGTCAGTCACATGGTTTGCTGCTCCAGTATGCTGTTAATGCTAGGACTCAAATGCAATACAAAGTCATTGTGTTACACAATATTAGAGAAGAAGAGTGCATAGTATGTGTTATTGCTAATAAATACATAAATAAAGCATCCCTGACTTAGTAATTCCCTGTGGAAGAGTAGTATTAGAAAATGATGTAAAAAGGGAAAGTAGAGGAGCCTTGCAGTAGGAAAAGAGAAGAAAAATTAACAAAGTCAAGACCAAGCATCTTGGTAAACTTCTGGAAATAGGGAGTTACAAACGTGAATTCAAGGGTCAGAAAATGGAGAACCCATTGACACAAAGTATAGTGGCATATTTCACTCTCCCGTTGAGAGTCCAGCAGCCTTTCCCTGTGAATTCTGATGGCAAAACAGGTATAAAAACCCCAGAGGTCACAGAGCTTTTTTTTCTACCCTGCCATATGTATTATAATCTAAGTTGCAAAGATCACTTTTCAGAGTCAACTATTCATATCATCTAGATTACTTAACAGAACTTGCACAATAAGGTGGAGGGTTACCAGGCTGGTTGTGGAATTGTTATCCTTACAGGAATTCAAAGCTCAGATGGACACAGACCTGAGAAACTTGATCTAACTTTGAAAACAACTTCCAGGACAAAGTTGGACTAAGATGACCTTCACAGCCTCTTTAAACCTAAATTATTCTATTACTCTGACAAAAAGTCATTATGTTGAAGTGTGTCCTCACCAACTCCATTTCTGTGCAAACCTTTCATTATTTTAATTTTAGCATTAACCAAAAGTAAAAAGAAAACTTCCAAGAAAAAAATACCACAAAACAATGTTTAACAAAAAAATTCTAATGTCTCAAGGAATTATTAGTTCTAAGGCAAAATTGCCAGCAGCATATGCTAATAATTAACATGCCCACATTTTTTTTTTCAGTAGATATTTTCAAATTAGAAATGCACTCATTATTAAAACGTAAACTCCACCATTTAAAAGCACACCACCAACCTTCTAACCCTTGCTGCTTGCGCTCAATTGTTTTCTTGTACTCTTCCAGTTCCTTTTCTGTGAGATGGCTGAAGGGGTTGGGTGGTGCTGGGGGTGCATGCTCATCATCTTCAAATTGCATTGGCTGAAAAAAAGGAAACCACAGAAGTTGAAAAAAGCATCAAGTAAGATACACATAGTCAGTATATTTTTTTCCACAAAGTTTGGTGACACCAGACTGGCAGGGAATACAGAAGAAAACCACATATACATACAGATTAAAATGACCCCATTTAACAGACATTCACATAGTAATGAACTCTGACCACTGAGCTGTAAATCACCATCTATTTGCAGCAGCACAATCACTATTTGAATTTTTTTTTTTGTATCAAGGGGGACAGCTTCGAGAGTAGAGAACTGCCTCAGCAGCTTACACTGCAGAGACTAATGCACTCTTTGGCGATGCAGAAGTTCTTCAGTTACAACGATTAAAAAATAAGGTTTCTCATATTTTCTGTAAACGCTTCAAGTTTAGGAATTTGTTTGTAGAAAAATTACTGTGCTTATGCTCCAGTTTAAAAATCTAAGTGGAAGAGCTCTTCAGAGATTAATCTTACAATGAAAAAAATTAAAATTATTTTAATATTTCAAGAAAACTTGTTTGGAAAATATTAACTGTCTGAAATATAAGGAAACTCAGTGTTATTTCAAAAGAATGTTGGAAACCAGAATGAGGGAACAGATGCACTAACCCATTTATGGTGGGAAACTCAAATACAGAATACCAATTACAATTCAGCACAGTTTGTAAGATACATTATTAGGGATATCTGTACTGTTGGAAGCAAGTACTTTCTACTCAACACAAGATGATATGGATAGGTAAGAAACTGGAAATCCTCCTCAACCAATGAAAAGCCTGTTTCCTAAGAAAGCTGCCTTCTGAATGGTCCCCTCCCACCTGTTAAACTCCATTATTTCTGGGCCGCAATAATTTCCTTTAGCAGCAGTTCCCCAGACTGAAGAAAGCATAACTTTTGGCACCGTGCGAAGTTCATCTTAGACAGGGGTCCTACTTAATTAATATTAATATTAATATTAATGACAGGCAAACCTACCATGCATATCTCCATTTGAAATTAACATTTTCAACCTCTGAAATTAAATATGAATAATATGTATCACACATCCAAAACCTGGCATTAAAATAATCTGTTATAATAAAGCATTTAGAAAGAAGATGGCCCAAACTGATGTTTAGAAGACAGGTAGACAAATAATCCAAATACATGTAAATCAATCCATTATGTCCTACTCACTGGACTTGGCTTCTTATCCACAACAATCCCAGCGAGCAGCTGAGACTGTGGTCCTGCTGTCTTTAGATCGTATCGGTTTTGCTCCCTTATCTGTACAAAGAAAAGAATCTAGGTTAGAAACAGTTCTATTTAACAACTCTTGTGACCATCAGCTTTGCAAAGCCAGTAGCAGAGGCAGCAGTGAATGGCTGGAGGATCAAGTTGTATGCTGCTGCACCTAAAAATGAAACTCCTTCCACCGCTGAAGGTGCTGTTCAGGGCACTTCACCCTTTGAGTACAGCTCCTCACCCAGCTCTGCACCTCGGGCAAGCCAGTGCCCAGAAAGAAGCTCCAAGGAATATAAGGTCTCACAACCTGTCCTCTCCATCTCCACAAAATAAGTGACTCATGTAAAGCTATTGGAGAGGTCCAACAATAAGCTCTATTTTTCTCTTTTTTTCTGCCATTAGGTAGCAGACAGGACCATAGAAACTCCATCTTAAGTAGGTGGAGAATTAATACAGTGCAGACATTACAGTCAGACCGAATCATGCTGTAGATGACACACACAATTTGGTTCATGTTGACACTTAATTATCCACTAAATATAATGCTAAATAGCAGAGGCTACCATTTCCTATCTATCATCTCCAGAGTTAATACTCATCCTTCATTGAACTATTGCAGTTAAAATTTATACCTATATTCAATATGTATTTACAGACTTCATGTATATTGTACATTTAAATACATGCTTTTTAATGCCAAAAATGCCGTACAATGTAAAAAAATACCTTAGTAAAATCAGAACATTTGAAATGTTCTGGTGTGTTAAATCATTACTTGAACATACAATTTTATATAGAATTGTTACCATTTTCATTTCATTGAACTTGTTTTACCTTATTTCTCTTTTCCAACACTTCACTTGGGTTTGTATTTAGAGGAACAAATTGGTTTGGATCTTCAATTTTGATTGGTGTTCCTCCACTAGTCTTGGAAGAATCATCAGCTTTCATCCACTTAAAGAAAAAAAAAAAAGGCTAAAATCCCCAGCACAATGTGGAAGAACAATTCTCAGTATTGTCTCACTGTTAAAGATACAAAGGACCTTCTGACTTTATTCTCAATTCCACATGACACCCACAAAATTTTCCCAACTCTTTACAATTCTGTGTGTTTGCCAAGAGGATTAAAGTTGCCTTGGACACGTATCATCAGCATTATTTTTTGTAAACACTGAAACACATTATTGGAAAATGAAGTTGTATTTAGAAAGATTTACACTGCAGAGCAACTGACACAGATCCACCACCTCCAGAGCCCTTTTTCATGCAATCAGCTTCCATCTCTGCTAACCAAACATTTTGGCTACATTTTTTTTTTCCCTTTTCCTGCAGCGTTTTAAATCCGTTGCCAGAGGCGTTTCTCCCAAACTTTAGAAACTCTCGAGTCTGCCAGCAGGAGGAGCTGATGCTTTTACAGTTGCACTGCACAATCTGATGGCAAATAACTAGCCCAGTAGCCCCACTAGAGCCACCTCTCTAGAAACAGAGTGGAAGCACCTCGGCGAACTGAAGGAGGAGGAAAAGTCTATCATCATTAGAAACAGTATTATGAACAGACTATGTGATGTGTTTTCAGTAAGCTTGCAAGAAAAGGGGCAATTTAGAGATGAATTAGAGCTTGTTTCTGCCTCGTGTAGAGAAAAGAGTGATTTAAAACCTTACTATGTCTGATGAACACAGTACAAAAAAATACAGTATAAAACTTTTCTTCTACTTCAGTAATCAAAAGAGCTAGTAACAAAAGGGAAATAATTGTTAAATTTTATCATACACTGTTACTTTTTCACTTAAACACCCTTTTCCAAACCGGGGGAGCCCTTAGTACTAATGTCATTAAGACTTCCCAAAGCCCATCTTTATTTTCTTGATAAACTTATATACCAATCCTGTGAAAGATTTCCTCACATGAACAGTGTTTAGTTTACTCTCAAGTAGAGCAAAAACTAAGCAAGTGCCTAAAATATCGACCTACCGTGATCTTAGTCCTGGGACTGGTTTCCCCATTCCAGGACTCCTCAGGCACATTAACTTTCAAGTAGGTGTTTGGAGAGTTCAGCCACCTTGTCTTTTCTCGCTGCTGCCTCTGCGCCAGGAATTTCAGAGGGGAAAGCGGGACTGTGTCGTCTTCAAAAGAAAAGGCAGTCACTGTGGCTGGGATCTCAACATCACTCTTATGTCTGGGTTTTTCCCTGACTAATGGCTGCCTATAGGCATAGCCAGTTCTGTATCCCTAAGGAAAATGATAAAAAAAGTTAAGAGATCTCCAAAACAAACAAACAAACAAAACTACAACCCCACAATCAGAAGAAGTTATCCAAAGAAGTCAGAGCAGTTTTGTGCTGCCTTCTGTGCATTAAACAGGTTCACTGAACTCTTCAGAGAATGGTTGGGTGGTTCTGTCCATTATTCATTCATACTATTAACATTCAAGCGACCTATTTAAAATACAGTAGAACAGCAGTTGGACAGGACCTCACTCATACTTGACCTTCCTCCCACCTTCATGAATGTGTGACCACCAATTGACTCCTTGCTAAGCCTATGACTTAGGTTGTGTTCACATGGAATCTTGTGCAAGGGCACATCCTAGTTCATGAGAGTCCCCCTATGGTCACCCTATTTGTATTGAGGTCTGTTCCAGAATTCAGAGTGCAGTGAAATTGACATTTCAAATAAATAATAATCATCTTATTTCCTAAGATATTAGAGTTAATAAAATATAAAGTGAATCTCCTATGTCTGATTACTAGGTGGTGATAAAAATATACTTTTACTATAAAGCTACTACAAAGAATAAATATGTTTGAGAGATAGGTTGGACAAAAGTTCAAAATATGGTAAATTCTTATCAAGACAGAATATTACTGACAGATACAGTGACATCATTAAAACTAAACCAAGAAAAAGAGACTTCATTTTCAAGTTCACAAAGAACTCCCGAAAAATAAATAATTATTTACAGAAGCCAATCCCACACTCAATAGCTTATAGAGACTCTAAGGACAACACCATCAAACACCCTCTCACCAGGTTGTCCAGCATCCGCATGAGTGCTTCAAATTCCTGCTCCCCAACTTTCCATTTTTGTTGGGAAGCCATATTGACTCCACCTCCCCCAGTTGCTGCCACAGCATGTGTGGAAGGCTTGAATTTCTGCAGATCCAGTAGTAGGAGATTGTCTATCCCACCTGCTCCAGCTAATGCATGAACCTAGAGACATCAACAAGTGCATTTTATTTGTGGAAAAAGCTTTTGGATTCTCTGCTTTTCTGAATTTATAAGATAAACACTGCAGTTCATTTCTCAGACTAGTTTTCTACTCTGCAAAAATAATTAAAATATATTAGCACATGATTCTTATGGGAAGAATGATCATATCTGCTAAGAACTGTACTTATAAAGAAGCAGACAAACACTAGCTTTCAGAGTACCTTAAAAAAGGTCTTCCTGAATCACAAGGCTAGCATTTTGTCATTTTTATATCCATTGCAAAACTAATGAGTGATTAAACTCAAAAATGAATAGCAGGGTAAGGAAGGAAGGGAGTGGGAGTTTGCCATTTGTACCTCCAAATGCCTACTTGGGAGGACAGGATCACTGGGGAAGAGGTAAGAGGAAAGTGGTGAAGTTTCTGGGGATAAGCGTAAGAGCTATGGGAGGAAGACACTTTTAGTGCTCTCTCCATAGGTTATAGATAATATCTGGATACCTAACTAGGTCCTAAAGTCAGGCAAAACAGAAGCAACTGATTTTGGGACTGAACTAATTTTAAAATATCCACTTTACCATTGCTCCAAAAATCTTTTGTTTATTTGATTTTACAAGTCTTTGTGACCACAGGGATAAGCTTCTTTTCTTGTAACAATATTCAGCTTGGATGTTGAGAGATCTGAAGTCCCACTTTTATGTGCAGGGAGCAGCACTGAATCTATTACCTTACAGGTTCTCCGCATGAAACTCACTCTCCACAGCAAGGAACAAAACCTGTCCCCTTCAGAATGTAACAACACCAGTACTCATTCTAGGAAGCATGGTACAGTATTTGTGCTCTTCCTTCTGTGCTTTCCTCATCATTCCAATTTCTCTGATTTTGACCTGGCACATGATTACCAGATTCCACAACCCCAAATATTTTGTAATATTAGAGATCTTCCCATCTGCCATAACTCAGCATCTTAAATATTTGAAATTAAATACAGATAAATTCTCTCACCTGTGTTTCACAGGCCAGTTGCACATTGAAAATATAGTGGAATGCTTCTTCCAGTGTTTCTCCGAGTGCTAATACACCATGGTTTCTCAAGACTAATACCTAGTAAATGAAGACACTGATGTTAAATGGTAGAAACTGGCACAGTACATGAAAAAATGTTTATGAAGTGCGTGAGTGAGGTTGAATACCTTGCAACTGGGTCCAAGAACTTTCTGAAGCTGAATTCTCTCTTCCTGTTCATCAAGAGATCCCTGGTAGTTGTAATAAGCAACATCTCCCAGAATCAGAGCCTCCTGTGATATGGGAAGGATGCCACACTTCATAGATGAAACCTGTTCCAGGAAAATGAATTGTGACGTTTAGCAAAAAAATGAAAGTCATAAAATCCACATGACAACCACTCAAGCCTTAGCAGGATGTACTTTGTGCTTGAAAAGAGACAAACTCTCCATAGTGAAAGCTTAGAAATAATACATTTCACACACACACACACACACACACACTCTGATTTGCTACAAGGTGACAGAGTAGCTACTGCCCAATCTAGGGACTGAGTCATTTTAGGAAAAGACAAATTATTCCAAATAAGTAAATTTTGTGAATTTTATTCATGTTTAATTATCAGTGTAAGTCTACTTAATGTTTTTTCCTCCGGTTTGTTTTTGTTTTGTTTTGTTTTTTTTTTAACTTCAAAAAGTGAGTATTAATGAAGTTAACCTTTCCTATTTTGTAAGTAGTCAAGTAATACATATATACACATTTATATATATACACTGGAATGGGTTGCCCAGAAAGGTGGTGGAGGCCTCATCCTGGAGACCAGGCTTGACCAGGCTCTGAGCAGCCTGACCTAGTTAGGGAAGTCCCTGCTCACTGCAGGGAGGGTCGGGCTAAACGACCTTTGGAAGTCCCTTCCAACTCAATAAATTCTATGATTCTATTTATAAAATAATATGAGTGTATCTATCTCAAACCAATTCTTTCAACTCTCCTTATATTTTTATCATTGTTAAACAGACCATTTTGAACTTATATGTTAACTATGAGTTTTTCATAGTGAGGTGAATCCAAACTGGACATATCTACTAATTAAGCCTTTTAAAAATTAAGTTGCATAATGCAAGTGATAATCTGTACAGGACATTATATGATCCAAGATGCTATAAATGAAGCCTGTGTAAAGTATATACATCATAGTCTCCTTAACCTGAGTGTAATCATATCAGAGTATCAGTTTATTCCTACCCATTTCACTGTGGTGGCCCAGCCCTCTTTCTCTGCTTATTTGATATCCTTACACATTTCTTTACCAGGGTAGAGTTGATATCAAAAACAAAACTGCCATGAGCAGTGATTCCGACTCAGAAATGTGCTCCAAGTTCCTAAGATAAGTCTGTTTTCTTTTACTCTTTATGTGAGAAGGAAGACTTACCGCAGCTGTGGCAGGGGTATGGATGTGTATTACACATCTGACATCAGGGCGTGTGGAGTAGATGGCCACATGTGGACTGAATCCTGCACTGTCAATACTTAAAGTCGTACTTCCCTGGTCAACTACATCTCCTAGGATGTTTACTTTAACCTGGAAAAATCAATGGAACAATGTTCAAAAAGTTTGCAACAACTGTCATATCTACAAACTGCTAGCCCTTCCTTACTCAGTACAAAATTTCCATCCCACATATTTAGGGCTCATAGCATGAAAATGTAGGAAAGCAGCCATCAATCTGTGTGTCAACAAACCATCCTGATGTCCAAGCCCTTGACAGCTGTTGGACGTCCAGTGATGGAAGAATGTAAGACCCTGATACAACATATACTCCTCTTTGGTCTAGCTGACCTTTCCCTGTTTCTGACTTAAAAATTATTTTAGTTAACATTTCCTACATTTTAAATATGAAGATAACTCAGCCTCTGAGAAATTTCCAATAAGAAAATTAAACGCATAGGGATTTTTTCAGCTTCATGGGAATATTAAAATAATAACTTCAGGATCAACAAAACACAACAGCAAAGGCATATCAGGTCTTGCTCTCATGTTTTTATTTGGGTTCTGTGTTTGCTGGTGTCATGCTATCAGTATCAATCTGCTACCCCTTTCAGCTGGGGGTTTCTTTACAGATACATACTGACACAAAGAACACATGGCAGGTTCTGCACCAAAAGATGCTGATTTATCAGCTACAATTGCCTAAAAGCCAATCTGCAACTTCACCCAGCTCCTTTGTTGTGTCTAGGGGAAGACAATTCCATTTTACCTCTCCCCACTTCTAAAGATAAGAGCTGATTCTACTAACACTACTCCTACAGAGCCATTTCACATGTATTGCCACACTGTCAGGTTATAAAAGGGTGTTGTCACACTGAGGCTATTTGATGAGCTTAATCAGGCAGGAAAACAAAAATTTGCTGCTCTGCACTGAATCTGAAGACAAAGCAAAAGAAAGCAAACCTAAATAGAAATGGTGAGGACAAAGGATGCTACTATCTAAGTAGTTAAACAGCTTTTCATCTGATGGATAAAGATTAAAAAAGAAGTGATAGTATTATTATAGTTTGGAAGTCCATTTTAGCAACCACAAAAGTCTATTCAAATATAGGTTGAACCTTGCTGATTATTACAGGTGAATCACATACCAAATTAGAAGCTGAAGCTTCAGAAAAGGACAGGCCTCTTGGAATGATTAGAATATGGTCATGTTCTTTGCTTACTCTTACCTGCAAAGGAGGCAGAAAATGGATTATTGATATAGTTTTGAATTTATATTATTCAAGTGGAATATTAAATTGAATGAATAGGTAGAGATTCCAAATTAAAAAAAAGAACTTACTCTCTAAAATACTTACTGTGATATAAGCATTTGGCAGATGTGCCCACCCAAACAAGTCAGCCAATCTATATAAACTGGCTAACTTGCAACGAGTAAGTTTTTCTCCCTTAACAAATGAGGAGGTATCTATCCCAGGTAGATCATTGATGGGTGTAATCATTCCATGGCCTGAAAAACAGATAAAGATGATGGCCAGTAGGACAATTAAATAGCTTCTCGCTGTGCCGTGATGTTCCAGCAGCAGTGTATTTAAATTAGCACACCAGTACCAGCAATTATTAGACAGGAACTGCACTGCTGGGATTTCTAAGGTCTATGCTGAAATCTCTGTTACTTTAAGACAGAAGGACCCATACCCTGAATTGAAAGCTTCACCACTTTTTCAACCATGAGAGGTGAAATAAAGGTTTCCTTTGAAGTACCACAAGAATTTTTGAGCTCTTTCCCGATTCAAGATCCTATACAGGACTGGAACTGAGCTTTAAGACTTTTGCTACCAATTAAATATTTTCACATGTTACTTGAAAAAATACAGAACAGATTCCTGCTGGACCTGGGACACCAGTATAATATCTTTGAGGAGATGTCTCCATTTTAGCACTTGGATTTAGTCTTCATAAGGAAATTAGGATTAGTGCAAGAGTTCTCAAACACTTAGAAGACATCACCTCTCTTTAACACTGAAATGACAAAGATCGACTTGTGACTACGTGAACATACCCTTCTCCCCTTTACAAATGCATGATATCCCTGAGAGAGCTACAGCCTTTTCTGACAGGGAGTGTTATGACCACAAGAGGTAAAAATAACTTCGTTTTTCAACAAAACAAGTATGCATTTTGAGATTAGTCACCTGTCTGAGTCCCTGGGCAAACACAGTAGAGACCCACAGTCTCAATAACCAACCAGAGACAGAGATGAGATTTTTTTTTTTTGGTCTCTCTGTTGATTCTCTTCTGCTTGTGTTGTTAAATGAACTCAGAAGAACCATTTTGGTATCAATTCTCATAAGATGCTGAATGCTGACAGCTGAAGCTTATAAACTCCTATATGATGTACACCCACAGAACTGAAATTGACTTTAGCACTTCAGTGTTTTATGACTTAGAAAGAAGAACTTGGATATTATCAGAAAGGTCTTAGTGACATCTTTGCAACAAGAGTGCATACTACAAGCTGTTTTCAACTGTGAGAGCTGTTTGTGTGGTGATTCAGTTTGTCAGGCTGTACTCCCCCCCTTTTTATTTTTTTTTCCTAACAATTTATATGCAAGAGTAGAAAAATAAACAATCAAAGCAGTTATGAGTTTCACATCTCAATTTATACTTATGTTAAACTGCTAATAGTAATGGGGCACAGCATTTTGTTCCCAGTCTCAGTTAAACTTTTAGTAGTAAATCTTAGAATTTGAGCATGAGTACTCCAAACATTTTGGATATTATACAAATCAAAGAATTTGAGAGAAATAAGTCTAAAAAGGATGGTTCAGGCCACCATCTGTACTACTTCACAGCTGAAGTAAGCTCTGACAGAACTTTTATTAAAAGAGGAGATTCTGGCATTGCTAAGCCTTAGTGATGATAAAAATGAAAAGGAAAATAAGTAATGCAATTATATGCATAATTCACTTACTGAGTGAGGACGAGGAAAAGCCTGAAAAAGAGCTTGCTGTGATGTATTCAGCAATCTGCTGTAATGCAAGCAGTCCAGTGGGGTTATTGCCCTTCTTCATCTGTTCTTGAATAAGGCATTCCAGATCTTCTCTAAAAGCCTGTAGAAACATTTGAGAATCATCAAGGAAACCTGGCTTTGATAGAAATAAGATTATAGGTGGGGCTGGTAGCTTCGCCTGTTATTAATGTTACATGAAACTTCCCCTTAGACCTTGTTCTTAGATGCTTATAACTTTGCCAAACTTTAATCATCTGACCTAAACTATGTATTGTAAGTGTTGGCAATTTGGAGGGTGGGAGGAAGGAGTCTGGTCACAGTGGGTTAACTATTTCCCAGAACACCAAAAGATAAAACGTATTTTTGTAATTGGTAACAAACCCCCTTTTTATCATTAATTAAAGAGTACTCCATATTTTGGAAGAGGTATTTGAAATCTGATCAGGATATGTTACTTTTAGGGATGGATGTTTTAAAATTCTGTAATCCCTCTGAAAATCCATCCAAGTTTGATAAAGTTATAAACAACTGGAAAACTGGATTTCATCCATGCTCAAGGAGTATCACAGACATGTAAAAACTAGAAGGAATGCTGAGATGTAATGTCTTCTCTTTCTTTCTTCCTCCCAAAGTGAAAAACTGCTCCCTTGTCTCCTGTATAAAACGTCCACAACCACAGGAGACAAACACTTGCAGAACATATCTTGAAAAAGGTTTTCACAGTATAACATTTAATATACTGTGGACAAAGCCTGTTCTTTCTACATGATAGACAGATCAATTAACATCCACAACAAATGCCTGTCCTAGGACTACTTTGGTCCTGACATTTTTAGATGAAGTAAATTCTGTTGCTTCAAAAACTTTCCTTTTAGGTTATGTTTTCTAACCTTCTCATTATTTCTTGGCAGCATCTTCCAGTTTTTGCCTGAACCAGCAGTATGAAAAGCTGCACACAACATGAGCTGAGGTATATTGCAAATGTTCCTGATTGTTCATTCCAGAAAGACATTTGGTGTCTTTACCACACAGCTGACTCCTATTATAACTCCAGGCTATTCCCTGTATGTAATTGCTTCTTTCAGTTTCCTTTTCTTAACAGAGTACTTGCTCTCAATTAAAAATGAAAACAGTTCTATATGGCAAAAAAAAAAAAAAAAAAAATAATTCTTAACTGAATTTAAATTCAGTCCTCCAAAGCACCCACTTTGTTGGGTAAAATCCACCAATCTGATGACATAAGTCTGTTCAACAGGTTTTAAGTCTCAAACAGTGTTAGCAAAACCCCCCCAAAACATCCTCAAGATTCTATTTGATATGGCCTCTTGGTCAGACAGCTGGATGTTCAGAACTACACTAATTTCCAAGTTTTCAGACCCATGTTCTTCCTTAGACTAATTTTGCCATGATTACATGTACCTTAGACTTTCCAGATTTCCACAAGTTAAACCTCTAAAGATTCTCCAGACCTCTCAGTGTAGGTCAGACTATACATGCAGCATCCCTCAGACAGCTGAACCACCTCTTGCTAGCCTAAAGATACATAGGCAAAGTTTGACTGATGTCTTTAGTAGCTGACTATAGCTAAGATCTATATAGCAGGTGGGGAAAAGGAAACAAACAGGGAAGCAGTGAAGAAAGGAATCTAACTGGGTCTGGGAGAAAAGACGGGATGTGCACTAGCACTGGGAGCCCAACAAGGTAAACCAAGGGGAGGTAATTGACAGAAAAGCAAACAAGAATAGGTGGAAAACAGCAAGCAACTAGAGAAAACATCCTGATTTTTGTCTCTCATCAGCAGATGACTCTAAAACCCGCTCCCTTCAATGTGATTCAGCTCCAAGGATGGCCATCACCATCATCACGACTCCATGTGTTCCAGTGCCAATGGGGCACCACACGTACTGACAAAATAACCAGCACTATCCCCAGAATGCGGCCACAAGCCCAGACTGCTGGAAGCCAGACATGCAGAGAAGTCCCCTTGGCCCTCCTGCACCCAGATAATAATCCTTAAGCCTATCCCAGTTGTCTTTGTCCTCATGCCTCATTTGGTACACAGTGGCTAGTTCTCACTAGAAAGCAAATAAAGTATTTTTTCCCTATCTCATGGCTCAACACACAGTCCAGTGCCTTCTTTTGCATGTTACTCATACTCTGTTGAGATGACAATTATTTACCTGACAAGATCATGTCTGGGCAGATAATTACTGTAAATCCAAGTGTAAATCACACGCATTAATCTACTAATCCCTGAAGTATACCTTTAGGGTGTAGCAAGGCCCTGCCATCATTTCCACAGACTGGCAGCAAGGAGGTCAGGGTCAGGTGCTCACACCAATTTGAGCATTCATTCCAAGAGGCCCAGAGCCCCATTTACAGAGCACTGGACATTAAGTAGATTCTTACATATTCAAAGCCCAATTGCCAGTGAAAATTCATGTGCAGCACTGAGTGTTAAAGGTGCTGCTGTACCTCAGTGTAAGAAGGAAGATACAGAAAATCAGTCTGAAAAAAAACAGGAAACAGATGATTCAGCACCACCCATGACAGCCTGGTTTAAAATCCTTGAGGTTGGTTAATGCCTCAATCTGAGTACACCTCACTACAATCAAAGTGGTTTTGAATGAAATTCATATGTGCATGATTTACACAATTCCCTTTAGAAGGCAAAGATTTTTCACATAGCTACCAGAAAGGATTTTGATGGTCCAACAGCTCACAAAGCATTGAGAAAGACTACAAGGTCCAATCTTTGTTTTACCAGCCTGCTTGAAAATGAAAAAAAAAAAAAAAAAAGAAAAAAGAAAAAAAAAATAAATCAGAGGTACTTCCTTGGCCCTTTGCACATCCTATCTCCTTAACATTACAGAAGGCTTCCTGCCTCACAAACTCCCTCAGACACATAAACCAGACTTTCAAACACCAGCCATCCCAGTGCCAGCTCTTTTCTGCTAATGGTTCAACATCAGGCTATGGTTTTATAGCACGTTTTCCTTCTGTTACTGTGATCCATTCAGGCTGCAGAGACAGCGGATGGCTAATATATTTCATCCACAAGCTATACTAACACTTGTTGTCAAATTCTGTCTTGCCAAGATATTTGCTTACTTCTCAAATATTCCTGAAAGAGGCCCCCTGCAAGAAAGCTCTGCCATTTCACACTCGGCGAGGCTAAGACATTTTCCTTCTTGTTTACAGTATGTATATAAGGAAACTGCACATCTGTAGTCTCATGGGGGCCATATGGATGACAAAATTCATGGAATTCATAAAAGTATTTGCCTTGGAGGAGATGGAGAAAAACTGCTATCTGTATTATATTAAATCACTCTCACTTCAATTCAACAAGGACTATAAAAAGGATCTGCAAAAACATTCATGGTAAACTCTTAGTCATAGCCAAACTTTTTTTTTTTTTTTTAAAAACTGTATGAGTAGTGTTATTTTTATAGCAAAGGAAGTATAACGTATTCTGGGCAATTTTTAACAAATACTTTTTGTTTATTTCTGGTTGTATTTTTAATTCTTTCACTTTCTGAACTTGCTATGTTCATTCTTCTGAATTTAGTTTTGCTCTCAGAGGCTTACACACTTGCTGAGGCTACTACAGATGAGGATTTAGTGTTATGGCAGCAATTTTGTTAAACTGAACACACTTTCCTCATAAGTAATGTACGAAGTAACAGAAATTATGCAAGAGGCAGGGAAAGCAGCAAATAAAGAGGTTTGGGATGAGTTGTAAAACAGATGTGAAGATAGGAACGAAGGGCATAAAGTATAGAATTTATCCACACACCAATGCATGACAATGTTTTCTAGGAGGCTGTAACCTTCTGTGTATCATGCACACACTCGTGCATTCATCCATGCCTATTTATGAATACGTCAATATCTTTTGTTCACTGCTATAGACCTTTGAAACTTGGATCTCAATGCCCTTAGATAACCATCCCATATGTGCTAAAACAACCTGCCTCCATTTCTGCTGATTACTGATGGGTTTATCTGAAGGGCATCACCTTCTTCTGAACAACAACTACCTTAAATATTAGCTATTAATTATATTTGTTGGAACTTTCACAGTACAGCACTGGTTTTTGTAAAACCAGCCCTGTGCAAGGCTCTTATGTTGAGGCCTGACCTGTTCAGCAGCAAGAATCTACTTCTGAAAAGCTAAACATAGCCTGAAGACCAAGGAGATTGATTTTGCTTTAATTCACAAGACAGTAGTATATATATTATATATATGGCTGGCTTTATAAAGCAACTGCCCACAAGTGACCAAGTAAAAGTTGTGCTTAAGAGAGATGTTTTCAAAATGTTGACAAACATTCCGCCCTGGCACAAAGCAGATATTTTTCAAGCAGAAAGGTCACTAGTAATTTCAGATGTAGTGTTTGACAAGAAAATGCTGACAATAGAAAAACTGTACTGTCAAATGAATGAAAAATTATGTTATTCAGCTGTCTGTTCAGCATTTCTCATTTCTCATAAAGTAAGTTTCAGCTCTGAGATTTAAATAGTTCTTTGGGGTACATGTGAGGTTTTTTTGGTTTGTTTTAAAACACAAACTTCAGACAGAAGACAATACAGTTAGAGCAGTGACTTTTTACAGGGGGTTACTGAGTCCCAGGATGAGAAGTCCTGCACCTCACAGCTGCCCATGCTGCCTGTCAATGCAGTCACCTCATCAACATCACTGCACCACCTCTGGATACAGCCAACTTGCCAGTGTCTCATAAGTCTGCTGCCTGGATAACCTGGATAAATGAAAACTGGGCCCATGACAGCTACTGTAAAGGAGGAAGAGCAATATTTCAGACAAGATATACAACTAGAAGGATGCTGAGCAGAACATTTATTCACCTGGCAGAGAGCCACCTAAGACAAGAGCCTGACCTTGGTGTGCAGCAGGCTGAAAACTCCCCTTCTGCTACTGCCAGCTGAGGTTGTTCTCAAAACTGCAGTGAGCTTAACTACACTAGCTTACACCAGAGGGAAACACACTTTTGCAGTTACACCATGAACCAAAGCATCCCCTGCAAAGCCAAGCCTGCCAGGGGCTGACCTGGCTGCTCTCGGCTGGTGCTGCCTGTTTGCTCTGCGTCCATCTCACCTGCCTTCTGAACACCACTCCTCTTCCTTGCACTGAGACAAGAGTTTCCTCACAACTCACCAATAAAAATACAGGGGGCAGCTCAGCCTGTTCCTAAAACTGTTTCTAACACTCCACATTTTATAAACTGTTTTCAAAACTCCAGCCAGCTCTTTCACACCAGCTTAGACAGCCTTGCACGGTGCTGCAGCCTGCAGAACAGGTACAGCTTTTCTTGATAGAGTTGTTAGTTGCATGATTAGGTCAAGGTCTTTCTAATGTCATAAAATTACTTATCCAGAAATATTTTCAATCATCGTCAAAATACACTTCATAAACTCAAGCAGTTTATGTGCAAGGGCTCTCTAAAACTCTATAATGAAGTTACAAGCCTCAGTTCTGACTCATTTACTTCCATTTTCTTTCAGGATAGTCTAAGTGTGAGCTGACAATGTAAACTGGGGATTTTAAAAATCAAAGCAACATTTGCATGTATGAGTTGACAACTGGTATATTTCAGTCCACATAAGCAGAAAAACTAGAATAACCAACTTGATAGAATGACTTATTTTACATGTACACACATCTATATATAGCACAGAATAATAATGTTGCTAGAAAATTTTAGTATTAATTTCTTGGTAGGCAGCTCTCAAAGGATGTTAAGAAATATGCAAGCTCCTAAATATTTTGACTGTTTATGCTTTTTCTTGTTTGGTGACCACTGGTTTCTCCATCTAGTCCTTATCCACTCAGAAGAAGTACAAATAATATGGTAAGGGAAAAAAAATCCCTGTAAATAAAGAAAATAATAGTATACAAGTAATCTACAAATACTCCATGCTATTGCAAACCTTTAAGAGGAGAAAGTATGGTCTCACATTAGGACTAATTACAGCAAGGTGCAAACTGATGTGCCAGTCTCCAGGAAAGTAGCTAGAAGGGGTATGTGAGGTCCCTACATTTAATAGCAGCACTGCTGCTAGCTGAGAAGTTGCAGAATAACACAAGAATACCCTTTACCCATTTTCACTTTTGCCCATCTTTGTTCAGAGTTTATATATCTTAACTTCATTTTAAAAAAAGGTCTAATTCAACTTAATTTATATATAATGTGCCCACACAAAGTCTTTAAGCCAAATCACGACCATTGAAGAAAAGTTTCAAAACTTAACTGGTATTTTGCTCTTGAGAGTGAAGAGATGTTAATTTTAACTCCTGTGCTGTGAACGCAGCTGCCCGTGGAGAGGAAGACCTTCACTGACACAGCCCATAGAAGCTTAGTAACAGGCTGTTTCAAGACTGGAGTTTAGATACAAACAACCGGTGCCCTAAGTGGAAAAGGGTGGAGCTGCCCACAAAAAAACCGCCAGTGAGTTAAGGCTGGTGGGGAGGAGATAAGAGTCACAAAAAGTGTTTGCTAATGCCATGAAAAGAAAAAGGAGTGTGGGGGGGGATTCTGTGTTAAGATCGAAAGAAACAGGCTCAGTAGCAAATACGGGGAATTAGGTAAAGCCATAATAATCGCTTCACTTGCTGTGAAGCATGTGGGTATCTGGGCTGAATCCAGCGACTTGATTGACAGTGAGCTGGTCCCCATACAGAGTTCAGCCTGTGCCGGTTTTTCCAGCTCCTCTAACCCAGTACACACTAAGTTCCCTCCATGAATGCAAGCAGCATGTTTACTCCTGCGATAAGCAGCCTAGAGATACCCCATGATAAAAGGAAAACCTGAAGCACTGAACTCCTCCGCAAAGCCCATTTTCAGTACACGCAGGTCCCAGAGCCCCAGCGACCTCCTGGGAAGAGGGGTCTGGGTCCCTCCCTCACATTTTCTTGTGCACTAAAGCCACACTGCGCATCGGGCTGAAATGTATAATGCTAGGAGAAATTTCCTACAGTTAACCAGTAGGAAGATTTGAAATATTGATGGGGGAGACGGGGGGAGGGAACCAAACTAAAACCCAGAATCAACTAGGAAACTGTTGGCTTTTTTATCTAATGAAAACCACAGTTAGAACTACATGGAAAACAGCAGTATGGAAACAGGAGTGAAATGTAACTCATTTTTAATATAAGGAAATAGGAAAAAAACCTCACAATTGTAGTTGTGGTGCAGGACGTGGATATTAATTAACCATGTACTGTCACAGTGATAGAAATGGATGTTAGCAATATGATTTATTGGTTTCTCATAGGGATCTAATAGATGACCTTGACTTCAGACAGCATTACCCTGAGCACATTTTCCCTCTTACTTCAAATACTGAGCTTGTCCAACCCTCCCAGTCTGCCCCGGGCTCAGAGAATGCAGTAACTGCCAGAGGGGATCTTTAAGGGGCATTTTGTGGCATGTCTTAAATGATATGTCAAAGTAAGCTCATCTCCCCCAGTGACTGAAATGCTGCACATGTCGCATGACAAAAGTCTGTGATTCAATAAGCTATAGTGAGGAGAGTCCTGACTCCCCAGCAAGGAGTCAGGAAGAGGTCAGAGAAGTGAGCTGCTATGTAAGAGGCCTGCCCAGCCAGGAGGTCCCAAGGGGATGCATATGGTTGTAAGCCCTTCCTGGCCAAAGGGTGATGCTCCTGGAAGATCTGAAAGGCTTTTGAACTTCTGAGAAACAGAAGCGGAAGCTGAAACATGAGGAACTGAAAGGACTTTGATACTTTAAGAAAATAAACGGCCCCAAAAGGGAGTGGTGGTGTGAAAATACTGCACTTTCGCTTGATACAAAACAAAGCAAGCTGGACAACTGCAAAAACTGGGAAAAAACATAGATCAAGCCATCCTTCATCTCTGTCCTGATGGTTTGAAAATAACATAGCCAAATAAATTCAAGTGTCAGTAGGTTTGCTTGCTTTTGAGAAGAAAAATCTGCAGACCTCTGAATAGAGAGCTGCTAAGCTAGACTTATCTCCCCACTTTTTTGAGCAAGCCTGACTGACGTGGGAGTCAGGGGCATGTGTGCGTGTACAAGGCAGGAAGGAAGAGAAGCACAGGAAGGAGAGAAGCACATTTTTAACCTCAGCACAGAACCTCCCTGATTTTAAAATCTGGATGGCGGTACCCAAAACAGCACCCTCATCTAATAATGGCAGCATCGAAACAGAATCGCGCCGAACATCCCACAGAGCCACGATGTATGTGTGCTTTCTACATCCAACATGAAATTAAAGCAAAGCATGATGAGATCCTGCCAGCAGAGTGCTCAACTTAAAATGAAACAAGCTCCAAATAACCGTGTATCATATATAAAAATAACAAGTTCACATTCAATGGATCTCAACAAGCCACAGGCAACTTTCACTAGCGAATTCAAAGCAAACTGGGCATTTACACTGCAAAAACCAGACACGTTTAAGTCTACATATTTCAGCTGTTCAACTTAACTTTTTATACACAAATTTGACTAAAAACTTTTTATTACATCAGTAAAAATAAATATAGTTCATAACACAGTATATTTTATGTATAAGAATGCATCATCTCCCATTTATCCTCTGCCTTGTAGCTCTTCTTCAAATACAGAGAGATAAAATGGATGTAAAGTGGCACTCAATACAATTTAAGCAGTGATTCTAATTTCCTGCCAGGTTACACACACAGCTCTGTTAGCTAAAGCCTGTAGTCAGCTTTCATACTGGTAGATCATTGTTTCACCTGGTCTTACCTCACTGGAAGCAGCACAGCCCTGCTGCCTGCCCACAGAAACACCAGACACCTTCCCCAGCCACTTGCCCTGGGAGAGCTGCAGGGAGTTTCTCCCTTCTGTATGTTCATGCAGCTCCTTAATACTGAACCAACTGCTCAGTCTTCTCACGCCTTAACTACAAGCATTGCCTTTTTTTTTTTCTTACATGTTTTTGAAGCTTCTTGTTGCCATGGTGAGTGCAGCAGAGAAATGCCAGGAAATGAAAGCCAGGAGGACTTGTATACCATAACTGAAAAAAGGGTTTTGATGATACAGCAAATAAATATTTACTCTTTGAAAGAGGTTGTTACTCTGTGTAACAAGCAATATATGACTATGTAGCCTATAAAAAGCAACCACTGTTTATAATTTCAGACTTAAGTTGGAAAACTGAAAAAAACCAACCCAAAACAACAAACCCCATCTTTGCAAATTCTGAATATCTTACAGGTCAACTGATGCAAAGCAATAAAATTAGCCCATGATATAAACATAGCACCTTACCTTAAAAACAACAACAACACAGTACCTTAACCTCATGAACTAGGAGACATTACTGAAATAAAATTAAATGGCTTTATTTTAAAGATTTTCCAGCAGTACCTCTGGATGCTATCAGACTGCTCAGACCCAGCAGATCTTAATTTTTTTTTTTTCCACCTTTTTAACAGAGAACAACAAAGGTGCAGGTCCTGTTGGATTCTCCAGGTGGTCAGATGCTTACAGGTTAAATGTGTCATTAAACAGACATGTCTGAGAAGTCACTGATAATGTCAGGATATTCTTTGTGGGCAGCAGTTATAAAACTCCCATGATTTGTTTAAGACTTATTATGAACAGACTGCAAGACATTAGCAAACATCAGAGGTAATGGGAATAACTTTTCAGTAGCTCTTAAATGATTTAATTTAGGAAAGGGAAATTGCACATCAGAGAGAAGTAGCCAGACTGCACATCAATACCTACATCAAACAGCACATCAGAGAGATGCAGCAGTTTGATGTCTAAAGATGTCTGGTCAGGGCTGTAACCTTTACAATAACATGCACTGCACAAAATATACCATGGTTATTGAAATATATTCTCTAATTTATTTTATTGCTAAAGGATTTAGATTTTCCTACTTGAAAGAAAAAAGCTTGTTAATAAAACAGACTAAATCAGCACCTAAGCTTCCTAGTGTATGACAGTTACTAACCCTTTAGTTTTAGACCACAATCCTTTGCTCAGAGAAAGTGCACATTGAAATAAGCTCACCTCAAGACCACATATGCTTGTGTATTTTTTAAGAAAGGTATTATCCTTGCTACATAAATTTCATATTTACTAGTCCTTGCCAGAAGATGAGTCAATGACTCTTTCTCTGATCTGAATGCATATATCAAGACTAGATGAAGATACAAATGCACACATCTAAGACTGGATAAGGATTTACCAGCGAGCAAACTCTTTAAAATGTGTCAGATAACCTATCTTCCTCTTCTTCCAAACACCTTCAAACTGTTTCCTCCTTTCGACAGGAATAAACCAGAAATGCAACAAAGCTTTATGCAAACTTTTAGTGCAGTGTAATTCTCCAGACACAGACAAAAACATTATGCACGATACTTGCTAGTTCAATCCTGAACCCATGTTACACAGACTAGTAATAGGAAAAACGTTTTCTGGCCCTCTTATGAGAAATATTCAGAAGGAGACAAGGTAATTATTTTCAGCCCTGACCCTCCAGAGCATGATGGCACATCACAGATGGAACCTGGAAAAAATAATGCAGTTTCTATCCTCAAATCAACTATGGAATGTGCTTGATGGACATTCAGTCACAGAGGGTGTATTAAAAATTCTTTTGTTTCCTCACACAAAAAGTACTATCAGGGTTCCTCAACATTTTCTATATCAAGAAAAGAGACAATGGAAGGAGATACTTGTGAGGAACTGGTAGCTCTGCCACCTCTTCTTTGTGCCTGATCACAGCCAGCTCCCACATTCCTGTTTCTCCCGAGCAGATGCCAAGAGCTGAGCAGGCCGCAGGTCCCTGGCTTATTTGGACAACTGCTCCCTTACACAGTAAAAACTTGCAACTTATTGGCAGCTCCAAATAGTCACTTTCCAAAAAGTGCTGGGATCAGCTTCTCTCATGGCAGGACACTCTCAGGAACTCAGAAGCTCTTTGTTCTTCAAACTCCTGCTAAAACCTAGATTTGCCCCTCTTCCTCCTCCTTCCTAAAACCTGCATGCTGACATTGCATCTATTAAAAAAAATATGGATGCTGCAGCAAAGGAAGATTTATTACACTTGGCAGAGTTGACAAAAGGTGTCTCAAAATGTTACATTCATTGGATTCAATACTGCCATTGAAAGGATAAAAAATAGCACACAGATGAACTTTAACAAGGTCTCTAACTTATTTTTATCTGTTAGGATAAAGATCCCGTCTTTGCTGCGAGTTCTAGCTATTCAAAATATGAACATTTTAAGAGGAAGGAGGAGACACCGAACATATTCTACAATTGAGTGTTTAACATAAAATTATCATGATTAAAGCATTATGCAATGCCTCCTTAGAGTATTTTCTTTATAAAAGAGTTTGACTGCAAAAGCTAGCACAAATTGACTTGAAAGTAATAAATTCTTTAGTCAACAGGTTCACATTACACTCGGAGCACCAGAGAGATCCAAGAGGCACTCCACGACAATACTTCAGCAAACAATCCAGTTATTCATGGCAGACTGTAATGGGGTGATTACTAACAGCTGCTTGCAATCTCATTACATATGGAAAAGCTTCCAAAAAAATTACAGAAGAAGCACCCCAACTTACAGAGAAACTGAAAAGAGAAGGATCTGCAAAGCTGCTTAACCCCTTCCCAGTCCCGTTATCCTCATTACTCAACATTACACCCCAATGCCCCCAAAGGCTCATCCTCACAACAGTCCTTATTCCCTATGGCTTCAAAATACTCCAGGCCATGGTATTACTTTCCAATGTAGTCATCAGGTTAAACCCAAAGAATGCACATATTAAAATATAAATTAAAACAAATCTGAGAGTGCTTCATTAGATGTTACAGTTTTACCCACAGTCATCACAAAGAACTTACACAACCAGTAGGTGAGGGCTAATATGGCCAAGTATGGGCATGATCACCCCCAAGGACAAGAAAAGAACACAGTCTAGCTTTTAAACAAACTTAACCCAATTAAAAATGTTAAAGCATTTCTGATGCAAATGATACATTAATATTCAAACCCAGAAAGCAGAGCACCACGTAATGCCCCAATTTGTTCCTATGTGACCAGTGACTCCTTCAATCTCTTCCCTGCCCCTGAGTTTTAATTACGTCCCCTGCAGCAAGCCAGATCTCTTTGTAATACTGCAATGAAGCATAAGAATATAAAAGCATTAGAAGAAAAAACACCACAATAAAGGCTGCTTGTTCACAGACAAAAAAACTATGCAAACAAAATGCTGGATAATCTCTTTAGTGACTTCTCTTAGAGGATGGTCCAGAGCTATTTTAGCTGCTGTGACACAGTTCTCTTTTTTTCCAGTCTCAAAAAGTTACACAGGAATCTCAGATAATACAACTTTTTAATTCCCATTACCACTTAACCTCACTCACAGGGCTCTGCAGTATCTGAGTGACCCTTTTCCTTTGCTCCATCATATTGAAGTCCTGTCTCAGGTCAGGAGACATGTTTCTTTCCCGAATATACTCTGGGTCATTCTCGTTGATGCGATCGAAGTACCGCTCTTTGTGAGGCATCGTGGCTGGGGGAGGAGTAGTGATCACCATCTGACTGGCATCAGTACTCATGCTTCACCCTGCTGGAAGGCTTCACCTGAAACAAATAAAAAAGAGGGAAGCATGACTACCCATGGAGAGGAGGCCATTGGATTTAGTTCCAAGTCTGGACACAAATAACGTTCTTTTTCAGCTCTTCAGAACAACATCTAAAATGAAAGGAGAACAAGTGAATATCATAATCAGAAAACTAAGGAAACTAAGAAGAGTGTTTAAAAACCATTACTAAGTTCTCCGATAGTCTATAAGTATCTCTAATCAAGTTCAAATAAAAAGCCAACAGCATACAAATAGAAATCAGGACTCAAAAATGATCGCAATATACTTTACAGCAAACTTTCTTGGATCATTTTGTATTGCACCCATCTTCATCACACTCGAGGTTTTTGTAATAGCTCTCCTTCCTGACATAGTCAACCAAACACACCCAGAAGGCAGGGCCTCAGTTTAACATCTGCTCAGAGCTCATCTCCCAACTTGAACAAAGATATTCCTCAATTATGGCCTTTCCAAAGCATCTCATAACCCCAACTTGAAGACGAGGTGCCAGGCAGCTCAAAGACTTCCAGGGGATCTCCCCAAAGTACTAGTTGAAGCCTATGTTTCCAGAAGACATATGAAGACAGCGAGGGAACTGCAGAAAAGGTGGCATGTTGAGTTGCACAAGGCTGAAGCAACATTCATGTCTCAGAGCTGAGTTTTAGCTCTTCTCCTCTTGTGGGCAATTGTATTCATACAAAGAATCAGGCTCAGAAGCACACTCAGGAACACCTTTCCTCAAACAGGTACTGAAGAAGGATGTTTTCTCAGGTTTGAGGAACAAAGAGGAGCAAGATTTGTAGGAAGAGATAGTGTATTATGAAAATACACTTTGACATGCAAATATCTACGTTCAATAATATATTTAATATAAAAATATTTGCATGCAAATAATTCACATCTTCAGAGGAAAATAAAAGACCAAGATAGAGGAATGAGAGTTGTTGAGCAGTACTAGGCAGCATGGTGTGACAGTATGGTATCAGCGGTTTCAAGTGTTCTTGTTCCATAGCACAGTTCACCCCTCCCTTGTTTGGGTCAGTGTAACTACTGGTTGGGGTATTCTGTGAAAGGTGATCCCACGTGGAGCATCTGAACTCCTCCAACTATAACCTCACATATTTGAGTGGAAACAGCTTGGAAGCCCTGTTAAAACCAGCATCAGCAGCCCAAGCCCTCCTCCTGCCTGTGACAAGCCCTTGTAGTTCTTGTGCTGCACCCTCTACTCTGCAGCCACACCACAAACCAGGCTGGCAGGAGGATGCAAACTGGTTTTCAGCCAGTTTCCCACACTGACACCCAAACAGCTTTGCTGACACATTGCGAGGGACAGCACAAGGATGAAATCCTGTGGCAGTGCAGCCCTGCCACCACATGTGAAATCCCTGCCAGAAGGCAAGACAGATACCACCTAGCGAGCTGGGAAAGTATTAGCAGATAAGGGACAAAAACATACCCAACATTTTCTCATATATTACAGATTCTGATGAAGAGTTGGGATTGAAAAATAAACCAAAATGACTAACACCCTTCTAAAAACTAAATCACTACAGGGTATAATTGGGGTGTGTGTGTGTTTTGTTTTTTAGGGAGAAAACATCTAGGATGCAACATTATCTAGCTGCATGCACAGAACTTCCAGGTGGTACCTGTCATGTTGGATGAACATACTGTGAACATAGCAAGCTCTATGAACGTCGATGGCTTTGGTACAGGGGCTGTGGAAGGAATCTAGTGAGTTTTGCATTTGCTGCTTGGGTGCAGTATGAGTTTAATCAGCATTTACTGACTGACCACACCGAAGCCTGCTATGGGTGATCAGTTGTGTGATGCTGGGGAGAAGACAAGGGGCTTCCCTTCTAGGAAGTGAGAGTCTGGAAAAAAAAAAAAAAAAAAAAAAAAAAAAAGTAGTAGTATAAAAGAAGCTTAAGTCTTTTGAAAGACTGAACTATTGTCTTTTACAGTTAGGATCACTGAAGCAGAAGGATAAACCTCGAGACAGCCTTTGGGGATATGACCACAGCTCAACTTCCCTGCGTTCACATTTAATGAGGTACCCTTATAAATGTAACCAGGTATGATGTCCCCCCTTCCCCTCATCCCAAAATGGCAAGGTTTAAGAAAAATTATGAGATCCCAAGACCATGTGCTCACCCTCCATGCGCCACAAGATATGAAAAGCTTGAGACCAGACCCCTCAACATACACTATTCTCTATCTGCGTTACAGTAAATACCTCAACCCGAATCAGAACAGACACCTTCCAGCCCCCGCTGGGAACTGGAAGCTGCCTGAAAATGCAGATGGCAAGAACCTTGCTTGAATCAGCCACCAGCTGCAACTGCTGTTACTCAGTTACTTCCTCCCAGAAATTGTCTTATTTTTTCCTAAAATGCTCCCGAATCCTGTTAAACTCAAGTGGCAAACTTGCTCAGCTGCTCATCCACTTGGATGGACCAACTACACGCATGTCTGAACTTCAAAAAACTTTTATTGTTATTATTATAGGTTTACAGGACATAATTAGTTCAAGTCCGTTACTTTACAATTCATTCTTACAGTGACAGAAAAGCTCATTCATCTGTAAAAAGACACAAATGTGGCTGGCAATACCAAAAATCCACAAAAGAGATTTTTCTAATTACTTTAGACTTTTTTTTTTTTTTACTCTTTTATTTCAGATGGCTTTATTACCTCTAGCCATTAAGATTACAACATTAAAGTCCTTGTACCACAAAAAAAATAAATAAATCCATTACTGAACATAATATGGGTATTGGGTCCAGTTGCTCTTATTAGGTCTGGTTCAATGACTGCTCTGTTAGGCCCAGGCTGACTCTCATATAACCCCTACTGTTCAGCTGGAAAAATTTCAAACAGATCAACCATTCTTGTATTATTTATTTGTATCTTGCAATTTTTTTTTTTTTTTTTTTTTTTTTAATGAGGACATTTGTTAGATATGTACTCAGCTTTTTGGGATCTAAAAATCTGTTCCTCCTTCTCAGCACAGGACTGGAAATAACACAGAACTACTTATTTATTGAAAATCCAAATCTCAGAATCTATGAATTGTGATTCTCTCATCCCTATTTTTTGATAGGAGTCTTTTACTTAGAAGAAAAATCAGCTTAGCTGCACAGCTATTTTGGCTTCCAACCCTTCCACTGATGTTCATGAACTACAGAAAGGGAGCTATCCTCTTCCTGAGTGGTAGTGGCTAACACTTCTCCAGTATGCTATATACTGCATAAGTGGTTCCAAGGAGCGAGGCACAGATGGAAACAAGAGGCTGTAGACCCCTACAGCACTATATCTAGACTGGTCAGAAAGGACAAACATACACTGAGAAATCAAACCTAAACTAGGATCTAATTTTTATACTGGTAAGACTTACTCTGCTGAGACATACGTTTTGGCCCCAATTCTAGCCTACCATGTATCTGCTGTCATGCCAAAAAGAGATCAAACTGTACAGAAGAGTTTTCCCACCTATGGCTCAACTATTCCAACAGGGGGCAAAAGAAACTAAAAGCAGCAAGTCAGCATATATAATTTTTTCTTATACAGAACCTCACCTTTGCTGAAAATACTTCTAGGAAACTGTGAAAAAGGGACTCAAAAGATCTTGTTAGGGGGTAACTTGAACCCTGCTTCCCCTTGTCTAGTTATGCCCCCCTGGCTCAAACTGAACTGTGATATTGCTACAAAAGGAAACAGGTCATGTCCTCATGGGCTTTGATGTCTTATATATTTCATGAGCTTGGCTTCCATATTCTGTTCTATATTTTATACCTGTAAGTGGGCTACAGAGAAAAAGTAGAACATTCCACCTCTGTCAGCAGGCTGCACATCTCTCTACTCAATTTTTATTTAACAAAAGCTTCCCCTTAATTCCAGTAAAGTGGAACTGTTTATTTCAGGCTGCAACATTAGGTCCTGAGCATCCCCACCAGATACTTTGTAAACTCTAAGTAACATTCTGTGCTGCTTTTTTTGGAGTAACTATTTCCAACAACAAATCATAAAAGAAGCTCAAAAATAATAATGAGGTCAGGGAAACAAGGAGTACTGAAGGAAAAGAAAAAACAAAAATGGCAACAGACTAAATACAAGGGAAATTATTCTTGCCAAGAACACCCCAGAACGCACTTTATTCATTTTTATCTTTCATAATGTACAGTACGTATATAAAACCAAATTCCTCCATAAGATAAAGACAGAGCATCAGAAAAGCGATCAAATAATGAGATCACCTAGCAATGGATCATTAACCTACCTTTTCTGTGGATTTTTTATGGCTGGTGTCAGACACCCCCATGTTCCCTATGCAGTAGAATCCATCTGTTCCAGGAGCTGCTGGCACTGCAGCCCAGCAGCGTGTGTGCTGCTGCATCATTAACCACTGCGATGGAGTTCAGCTCCGAGCTCCACTAGACTGCATCTGAGCAGTTCTTCTGTAAGGAGCACATTGTGTTATTCTGCTCTTGATATTTCTCATCTGCTTGTTTTTAAGGAACAGTCTGCTTCCTCCTGACTCTCTCCCCCCCCCCCCCCACTTTTGTCTCCCAGGGGCCCCGGTGGCGCCGAAGGGGGGGTGTCTTTGGTCTCCGGCCCAGGC